>CAKNYM010000243.1:0-35208 GCA_932195095.1 Andricus curvator | reverse complement strand
TTTAACATTGGCGTAACGCTCGAGGTGCCCCCCCCCCCCCCCCCACCAAAGCATTACGTATTTTTTGAACGGCCTTAAATGTAATATTTATTTTTCTCTAGAACTTATTAAATAACCGAGTGATTAAGAATGTGCATTGTCATCAAATAATTAAATCCTTAAGATTAACTATTTTTGGAAGTTTTTTAAGACGATATTGCGACAAAAAAATAAAAATATTTCGATGTATTCTTAAGTTATAAATGTGTACATAATATATGCATCAAGAAATTGTATGGTATTTTTTTCTGAATAATGTCAATTCTTCAACTTACAGAAAAAAAGTCGTAATAATTAAAACTGGGAAATGATTTAAAAAAATTATGAAACTAAATTAGTGATTTAGATTTCAGGGAGATAATTAGATATACTTCATTAAATATTCTTACAATAAAGAGTATAATTAATTCTAATATTTCTAACTTTAAGACGTTTAAAATCAAAACATTTAAAATTGAACAATTTTAAACACAACCGACTTGAAATTGTCGCATTGTCTGAGTCAAATAATTTTAGTTTCAAAGCTTTTAAAATTAGACAGTATAATTTCAAAATAAAAATTTTCTCTGTAAATCTAAGTTATAGTAAAAAGATACGAATGAAATAATGCTACGTTGTTTTTGTTTTAGGAATCAAGGACCATAAATAGGAATATTAGAATATCAAATGTCAATATCACGTCATCAGCATCAACAAACAAATCAATATTAATCAAAATTAAAAAAATTGCATTTAATGTTAACTGTAAATATTTATGAAAATATCAGAAAAATGTTTGTCTTGAATTAAAGAAAGCGTTTCTTTAACATAATTTCTTTATTCAATCAAAAGAAACTTCCAAATAAAGAAAATCATCTCAAATTAAAGAAAAATCTCTATTTGAACAAAAAACCATTTCTATGAACTAAAGAAATGTCTTTGAATCAAATAGGGCCGTCGTCACGGGTACCGAAATTTTTTCCGATTGTTCATGGTGAAATTTTTGTTTGTAAACTTTTTAATGTTTGAGAGTAATCTTTGATACAAATTTTTCTTGATAGCATACAACATTTTTAACACTATGCACATAAATTATAAGATGTAAAGTTAGATCTATGCATATTTTATAGCTATCCCAGCTGTAAGTTATAGTCATGAGATTAAAAAACATCGAAATATACCTATAATTAAGTATATATAATTATTTGCGAGTTTACAGGTGGGCTATAGTTATTGATTAAGATAAGGAGTGTCAAAATAGCTTAAATATAAAAAAAGCTCTATTTTCCAAGATACAAAAGACCGATTTTATATATGAAATCCTGCAGTCTGGCCCTGGTGATGCTACGGAATTGTTTGAAGCTCAAATCTATTGTTTCCCAAGGCAAAATATAAGACACGTATTGTTTTTTTTTACACAAAAAATTTTTTTCACCAAACTTAATTTTTTTTATTTGAAAAGTCTACAATTATAGTTTGGATTCATAATTCATCTCTTTTGTTTGAAAATTCTATACTGTTCGTTGGAAAATTTTATTATTTTGATGAAAATTCGACTAAATTGTGAAAAATTGACTATTTTGTTAGAAAGCCATCTTTTTTAGTCGAAAATTCAACTGGTTTCTTGAAAATTAGACTTTTTGAACAGAGAATTTATCCTTTTCGGTTACAAATTTATCTGTTGGTACAAAAGTCATCTCTCTTTTGCTTGGAAATTCAAATTCTTCTTTTCGGTTTAAAAAAGTCGAATGTTTTTTAAAACCACTGACTTTGTAGCTAAAAAACCCAACTCTTTTGTTGAAAATGCAACATCATTTGACTTTAAATCTTAGGAATATGGTACCTACATTAATGTTATTTAAAACAATTTATTTCTCTATTTTTTTTTACTTTCTCATCACTTGAGAATGAGAAAGTATTAGAATCATCCGAAATTTCACACGACAGTTTTTCAACGGATTTCCGCGTTTTGATACCCTTGAACGGTTATGGTTTAATCCACCGAAAATTCTGTGCAAAAATCGAAACTTCTAATTTTAAGCCAAACGACGACAGATACGTAAAAAGGTTTGGAGGAATAATTATAGCTTTTTAAAAGACCTATAATTTTTTCCTCGACCATTTTTAAATAAGACTTGATATTTTAGTTTAATTTATCGAAAATACTATGCAAAAAATACAAATATCAAATTTTGAGCCAAACGACGTGAGATACGAAAAAAATTTCCACTGGGGAAATGCAGCTTTTAAAAAGGCCTTCAACGATTTTTTAGGCCATTTTTGGGTAGAACTTGCCATTTTGGTTTTATTTAGCGAAAATACAATGCAAAACATCAAAAATTCGATTTTTGACTCACACGACGCGAAATATGGGTCAATGTTTTCGAAGGAATTTCAGCTTTTAAAAATTTCTACAACATTTCTTTGAACCATTTTGCGACAGAACTTTTCGTTTTTAATTTATTTATCGAAATTGATATGCCAAAATCGAAAATTCCATTATTACGCCAAAAGACGGGAGATGCGTCAAAAGTCTAAATAAAGGAGGAGTATGTGTTTTATTCAACAAAAATGCTATGAAAAAAATCCTATTTTTAGCATAAAATCGCGAGATAGGGAAGGTAGTCTGAAGAAAGGATTGCTGCTTTTTATTGAAGGTGGCTCAGAAAATAAATATACATTAAAAAATGCCTATCGAAAATCGAGCGCGAAGCGCGAGCGTCACGATGGGAATGTGTACCGCAAAGCCTACAGAGTTTTGAGCAATTTAATCTTTAACTATACTCAATTACGTAGAAAATTCAGAGTATGCAGATGCATAAAAAAACTTCGATCTATAAAAGAGATGTTTTTGCTAAAGTTTCATTTGAGCATTCCGAGTACAAAGAATGAATATCCGAGCGAGAAGCGCGACGTAACTCAATTTCGAGCGCAAAGCGCGAGATCCATCATACGCGCGCTCAAATTTGCGAGCGAAGCGCGCGAGTAGGATGTGCCGTGACATTCTAAAATTTTTAATTTTTTTGAAACTTTATATAACAAAGCAACAAGTATTAAATAATAATTATTATAAATGCTTAAAAGTTATTTGGGGAAAATATAATTTTTTACCGGGAATTTATTTTTCCCAAGATATTCGATATACTTGAATTTCTTTGCATTAATTTTTAAGACGAATGTCCTCACTGTTTTAGAAAATGACGAAAATTAGCAAAAGCAAACATTATTTGAATAAAAAAGTGTAAACACAAATATTTTCGCTGAGCCCAGATACTTAGTTTTAATTATAATACATTTTATATAAATTTAAAAATATTTTCTATTGAAATAGTTTAGCTTAGGCCACACGTCTTCTACTTTAAAAATTAAAAACTTTTTCATAACGAAAACTGAAGTGGAAATCTTCACAAACAACTCATTGAACATTTTAAAAATTTGTTAACTAAAAAAATGAAAATTTCCAATTAATATTTTCACGCCCATATCTCTAATGATGATGGTTTAAACTTCAAAGTTTAAAAGGATTCCAATTTCCAAGGCATTATATCATAATTAGTTCGATCTGATTCTCGAATCGAGTACGAACCTCCTAATATCCATCCTACAGTATACCTGGTTATACCCAATAAATTTTGGGAATTTTCTCCTTTTCTGGCCTATTACTCTATTCACTATTGGAGTCTATTGTCAGAAAACTCGAAGAGTAGAATGAGTGGCTAGGTAGGAGTGAGCCGAAAATAACGAAAATAAGAATGGCATATTATTACCAGTTATTATGAAACTTTAAAATATATCGAAAAAGAATCTAGAGAAGTTTAAAGACTTTTTTTATTTCACAGGATCTTACAGAATATTAGGAAAAATTTGACTTTTAGAAGTTTGGAGGAAATTAAAAAATATTTTATACATTTTCGGAAATCTTTTCAAGTTTAAAAATATTTTTAATATCTCAAAAACTTTTAAAATTGGAAGTGCCTACGTGTACCGAAATTTCGGTACAAATAGCCCCTTTTCCAGCTCCCCCTATTCGTACCGAAAAAATCCGGCTATTTGTACCGAAATTTCTGTACACGTAGCCACGGCCTTTACAATTCGCAAATATCTTTTGAAATTATATTAGTTTATCCTAACATTTTTTTTAATTCTGAAAAATTGCCTTAAAATCTTCCAGATACTTTTTTGACAATTTTGGAAATGTTTTAAAATGTTAAAAAATTATTCTTAATATTCTCTTAAAATTGATTTCTCAAAATGAAAAATCGTTTGAAATTTTCCTAGAAAGAAAATTTTTTCTTTCTATTGAAACCTTTCAAAGCTTTTGCAAAGCTTCTTTTTTCGAAACCTTCAAATATCTAAACTTTGCAAGAATTTCTTGAAATCTGTACAAGTCTTAACTTCTTTTTTAATGTTTTGAAAACTTCTAAATATCTTTTAAACTTAATCCAATTTTTTTCTGAATTTTTGCTTTAAAATTTTGGAAAATCATTTGAAATGTTTTGAAATTTTTTTTTAGTTTTTCTTAGAATTCATTTTTGTTGTAATGTTCTCAAATTTTTAATTATTTTTAAATCTTTTCGAAACCTTGAAACCTTCTAGGTAAAATCTTTTAAAATGATTCGAATTTTTCCAACATTTTTTTTTTGTAATCTGCATGATTAAAATAATTACCTTACAATCTTCAGGATTCATTTTTGAAAATTTATAAATGTTTTGAAATCTTTTTGAACATTTTCTTAAAATAAATTTCTCATCAAAAAAATCATTTTCAATTTTCCCATAAATCTTAAGAAAACTAATGTACCTGAAGTTCCGAACGTTCAAATGAACGAAATATTTTTCCTCATTTCTATTCTACCCATAAATATTGTTCCAACTGCAATTTAAAATATGCTTTATGATTCTGTTTCAATAATAAATTATTTCCAATATTAATGAACAAACATTTTAGCACTTTTTCTGGTTTACAAAGTCATCAGTAAAAAATTTCGTTCATTTGAACGTTCAGAACTTCAAGCACATAGAAAACTATTTTTATGTACATGAATTTCAAACCAAATGGTTGCATTTGTAACTAAAAAAGAGAAATTTTCAACCTAAAATGAATAGTTAAATTTTCAGTTAAAAAATTATTCTCAACAATATAGTTAAATCTTTGAACAACAAAATAAATGTTTAACAAATTAGTTCAACTTTCAACTAAGTAGTTGAATTTCCAACCAAAAAAGATGAATTCTCAATGAAATTTTTAAAAGACAAATTTTCAACTAAAAACGGTCAATTTTCAACTAAAAATAGAACAGATAAATTGACAGTTGAAAAAATTAATTAAAGATTCAGTAAGGATTATTTGTTTAAACAATTCATGAATATGAAAAATAAAAATTATATTTTTGACAATCACTAGTTGTTTTAGAAAATTATTCCACTGGAGAAAGAATTTTCAAATTATGTCTTAATATTTTGGCAATTTAAAGCTTGAAGCAACTCAAAGTTAATAATTTGAGTTCGAAAGAGTTTAAAATTAAAAAATTTTGTATTGGATTTAAAAATGGTGAAAAATTCCAATCAATAGTTAGAACGTTTTCTAATTAAAATTATTACTTCTAATTTAAAACAAAATTTCATAATTTTGAATGTTTCAATTGACTTTTAATTAGAAATTGTATAAACTTTATCGGCAAAATTCGTTTTTGTTCAACTTCGCAAGCGTTCTTCATGTAAAAGATCAATTTAATAAATTCTAAAATTATTTGATTTTTATTGTTGCGAATTAATAGCAATGCTTTTTTTTAATCCTGCAGCCTTAAAAGTTATACATTTGAAAAGAAAAAAACAGTTTTTAATGGAACGGAAAATTCAGTACAAGTTTGTGAAGTTGTTTTGAGAAAACAGGGAGAAGCTGCGAGGAGCCAAGGATAATAGATTTAAAATCACCCTTCGAGCCGTAGAGCAACGATTTTACCCATAGAGAAAGAGTGGAGGAAGGTAGTACGAAGAGGGCAGTAGCTACGCACCGCACGCAAGTAGTTACTATATATATATTGTTCCCCCACTCCGCCGCCACTTGCCGCATCTAGGTGTATAATATCTTTGATAACAGTGGGTCACTTTTAAGATTTGGTCATTTGAATTTATTGGAGTATGCAAAAAATTGTTCTTAAAACTTTAACCACAATATTTGGCACCATATTGAACACAACTTAAAAAAAATTCTACCGAGATATGCATGAAAACGAATAAATGCAAGTGATACGAAAAACTGATTTTAAGCATTGTAACCATGGACATGCCGTTCATAACAAGATGTTGAATAATTAAACGTACTGTTTTTCGTTAAAATGGTTTTTATTTAGAAGTCAATGTCATGAATTATACATTAATGAGTGTGCTCGGGTACGTTTCAAATTTTTAACTAGAAGCGATGAACTATTCGCAAATCGAGAGAGATTAGAAAACGTACTTCGAAATTGATTTGGCTTTCCGTCCTCCCGGGTTTTTTAAAAAAGACTTGATTGGCCAATCAAGTTCGACCAGTCCCCACGATGGGGCGCTTTGGCCAATCACAGGCATCGTAGAGAATATATATAAGTCCAACATAACCTGAAGCTTCAGTTTCAGGTTAGCCCTGAAGAAGTGAAGTGCAATGTTCACGAAACGTTGGTAAGATTCGTAGTATTGCACACGATTGAAACCCGAAAAACCTCCTTTAAATTTATTACTTCGAAATTGTTTTTGAAAAACGGTAAAACTAACCAAATAGCGGATTTTATCGGCAGTTCGTGAACAGAAATAGTTAGATGAATAGATAAATTTCCCCACGACGTAAATTACTACTCACAATATTTTACTATTTATATAAAACATTTAGCATAGTTTACCCTACCTGTCTGCAGACTGGTCCGATTCACTTGGACACTCTACAATCTACTCAATATGCTTTAAATTATTGGACCACTGGACCTTCTGCTCACTAAGCGCATAGGGAGATACCACTCTTTGCTATTCCTACGTGCGCGACAGGAGCATAGTCTAGACAGATTAGACACAGGTAAAACTATGACCCCCTAACCCTACCGCATTCATAGAATAGCTACGGAAGTAACGAAATAACTTTACTCACCCAAGCCAGCATCAACAACATGGGCCCTTCCAGGGACGAACTGGGACATGAATGCGGACTTGGCATTTTTTAGGTAGGCGGCCCTTTTTTTGCCCCCCCCCCCCCACCCCGTTGTTAAGCTATAATATATTGAACAATATACTAATTTGTTGACAAACCATAATCCCCCTACCGCCCTCATGCGTATATAGCGCTTCTTTCCGGCGCGTGCGCACTGACGCCGACGTAACTAATATCGGGACAGAAAGTCCTGATAGTTGGGAAAAAGTATCTCCATCTCAGTGAAAAAAAAATCGCACTGAGTTCGCATTTAGGAAGGCTGATTCGAAATCTTTCTACCTGTTCAACGATGTTTCTCGTATCTCGGTGAAGAATTTGTTGTTCTTGTAAGAGCAACAAATCTGGAGAAAATCACTGTTTTCAATGCCTAGATTTGGAAGGTCAACTTTCAGCCGTTCTTAATGTCGCAAAAATGTCCGGAAAAAAGGGAAAAAATTCAAGTGGATTACTTGTTTATTTGTAAATGGATTCCAACTTTGAAAATTTGAAAATATTAAAAATTTGCGTCACCAGAATTGTTCATGCAAGCAAAAATTATCTCCGGCCTGAATGGAGATATCGAGACGAATCAAGGTTTAAAAGAAAGAGCTCAGTACACTGATAAAGCTCGGACCAATAAAGAGTGGATAAAATTGTATATTTTCCTGTAAATTGAGTTCGCATAATTTGGACTCTAATGAGCTATGCTAAAGGCTCGTGAGGGAATAGTAGTACAAAAAAAGGGTGACGCGTGTCCATTACCAAGTCGCCCCCAACTGCGAAGACTAAAAAAAAAGGGTCTGCTTCTGTACGGTTCCCTACAGATACAGAGTATAGATCAGACCAGAGTCTTGGTCTAGGTCGTCTAGCTCTAGGTGTCTAGGACTAGACCTGACCATATGGTTGCAATTTCCTTTTCTTTTAGAAACTTTTCAGATATCAGTATACTAGACATACTAAAATTCTATTCTACGTCTACAGCAGTGGTCGGCAAACTACTGCCGCGCGGCAGCCTTAGCTGCCGTGGCGGGTCGAGTCAAAATCTCGTGGCAGTACCTGCTGCCGCCATAAAGGTCCAACCCGCCACGGATGCTTCTTTTGTTAAGCGTTTCGAGTAACGGGGATTAAAATTCAAAACTAAAAATTCTTAAATTTCAAAATTAGCAATTTGAAAATTTGAAATTCGAAATCTGTGGATTTTTGCGATCAAAAAGAATCTAAGAAACGTCTCAAAACCCAAAAATTCAATGAACAATAACACTTTTAGTTTACATTCAATTTTCATTATTAGAAATGTTTTAATTTCCAAAATTAGCTTAGAATGACATTGTATAAGCTTATAAAATTCTTTTAATATTCGATCTTCTTATAAAGAAAATATAAAATTACTTTTCATACAGGAATACGAAAAAAAACATTTTTAGTTAAAAAATGAGGAGTTTGAAACAAAAAAATTTAAAATTTGTTATTTTTACGACTACATGACAATCTACAATCTTTTCTTAAGAGAATAAAAATCAATTAACGATAAATACCTAATTTTGGCATTTAATTTTCATTGTAAGAACATTTTAAATTTACACACTGAGTGCCAATGGCATTTTATTGAGTAATTTTAATATTCGATACTTTTGTATGGAGAATATAAAATATTTCTCATACTATTCGCATGAGAATGTGAAGACAAGATTTTCAGTTTTAAAATTGGCAATTTGAAACTTTGAAATTCAAACTCTGTGCTTTTTATGATTGCAAGTACCTGTAATTAATAATATGATTGATCCGATAGGGCGAAAATGGAAAAAAGGAGAGGATAAGGCAAGAAAGAAAGAAGGGGGTGCAAGGTATTAACAAAGTGCATGCTATATTCAAACATTGTACTCTAAATATGAATTATTTTACAATGACCCAATGAGAAACGAAGTCAGTCACTTATTCACTCACCTAGTTCTTAATTAATTGCAATATTTTGAGGTCAGTCTGAGATATTATTTTTTGTGGGGACACGAATGATCACGGAACGTATTTTTTTCTCAGGAAATTCGATTCCGAACGGGTCTGGACGGAATACCTGTGAATGGGGCTTTAGGTACCGACTGCCATCTTTAATGAACGCAGAGTTGGGTATCTCGATGTTTAAGTCGTAGAGTGGATATGAATTCTTCGTCGAGCGTCGTTTGTTCCTGCGAGATCTTCGGTTATTTGGCATGGGGAAGGGGGATTTGAAGCGAAGTCCGTGCTCTGGAAAATATTTCCAGGGTGGTGATACTTCTGTTGATGGAACTCCTAGTTCCGAGATCGAAAGGGGTGTGTATAGAGCAGAAGATGGGATGAAAAGTGTTTTAACTTTTCTCTCAGGGCCCACGTTTGGGCGTCAAATTGAGGTCAGTCTGTGGGTTGAGACTGATTCAAAAAGTTATTCCAACAAAAGTTAAATAAAGTTAGAATTACTTTATTTACTTCGAGACAAGAATGTAAAAAAAAAAAACAGAAAGTAGATCCACGTTCAAAACAGTTGGTGGTCCTGAAAAGGACCGATTGTTTTCGTGAGTTTTTTTTATAGTTGGTAAGGCTCGGTAGCTTTCAAGTAAATCACTCTACTTGACTTTGTGGTCTATGGTGATTGAATAATTGCAGGCATTCCTGTCACTCAGAACGACAATTCATCGCCGGCGAGTAATACGGATGACGTTCTTACCCACCTTTTTGCACGTGGTGGTAAGTGCGGAAGTTGGTGCAGATGTAAGAACGTCTGGGGTGACCGTGGGTGGAATCGGAAGGTGATTGAGACTGTGTATTCTGTAATAAAACGGAGGGTGGTCCAGTGGGTGGTATAGGTATATTTAACCGTGGACATGAGGAGGATTTCCAAGGTGACTGGGGGTGATTGTCGGTGGTGATTCCCAGTAGTGCGGTTAATTCGGGAGAGAGTTCATGCCCGATCGTTCTTTCGGGATATTCGTTTGCGGGGAGCAATCCGGAGGTATCCACATATGGGACTATGGGTAACCGGCGTACGGGACTACCCAACTTTGCGGCAGAGGGAGGGGTTGACGCCTGGGGGGTAAGAAACCAGGAAGGACTGCCGGGGTTGATATCCAGGTAAGACGGATCGGCGTTGCGAGGATCGGGGGAGGTCCTAGGCGACTGACTTGTAGAGCGAGTGCGGCATCGTGGGGTGGTGTCGCCCGCTTGCGGTGGCTGGCACAATCGTGCCGGGCTTGTGTAGAGACTCTTAACTGGCTGTCGGGAGACAGGGTAGGTAGAGCGCTTAATGGGACGGTGACGGGAGCGCCTTGTCGCACGCGGTACGTAGCACCGGTGAGCGAAAGTGACAAGAGTTCGTACTCAAGAAGTGGGTTCGGTTCAGTGGTGATACGGGGTTTCCAGGGGGATGTTGGGTTTCTCGATGATGGTATCGACTTTCGTTGGTACGGGAGCGACTCTCTCCGTGGCGTCGACGGGTTTCTTCGCGTCACTGCGCTATCCTTCCGATACGGGAGTGATCCTCTCCGTAACGGGGATCGGGTGAAGTGTCTCTCGGTCTCGAAACGCGCTATACGCAAAGGCTAGCTCGGGCAGCGGCGCGCTACTCACGGCGCAAGTGAGTGGGGTATTGGCCCGCGGTCGCGGTGCAAAAGTTAACGAGTGAGCATATTTTCGCGATGCTGCTGGATGCGGGTTTCGCACGATTGGCGCGTTTTCGCCAAGCAAATGTCTACAAGCGTCAACGGTTACCGAAGCCGTGCTTGCGCTGTCGATTGTCAGAGAGACTTTAACTTTTTCGGACTCAATGCCGCGACTCAATTTATTGTAAGTCGAATGACAGGTGGGGTTAGGATGCCCAGGCAACGAAAGAAAGAATCATGGATGTTTGCCAAACATTATTCGTGGTTATAAATATTATTTATAACCATAAATATAATTTGGCGGACATCAATCCACAGGGTCTTTCGTGGCCTGGGGTGTTCTAACAACACTCTGGAAAATAGAATAAAATGCGGAGATTACACTTAAATGCTAAAGCGAAAAATACTTATATCGATACCGGTAGAAAAATTTAAGACTAAGAACTATATACATTTTTACAATAGATCTAACGCCGAGGTCGGGGATCGTAAAATCGTCCTGGTGGCGGAGAATCAGGTATCGTCTTCTCCTTCCTGGTGTCAGCATCCTGGGGCCGCTTTGGAGGCCGCCCTCGACAGAGTTCCTTGTCCGGAGGGTCTTGAATGATCTGGGGCCTTTTTTTGGGCCGCCCTCGACGGCGTTTCTGGGCCGGAGGGTCTTTTTCGAGGTTCTGGATCAACGGATCGGTCTCGGGCCTTTTCAGAGGCCGCCCTCTACGGCGTGCCTGGGCCGGAGGGTCTTTGTCGAGATTCTGGATCAACAGATCGGTCTCGGGCCTTTTCGGAGGCCGCTCTCTACGGTATTCCTGAACCGGAGGGACTTGGGGTTGTGGGCTGACCACCGGACTTGGTTGGGCCATTTTTCTTGGGCGTCCTCTTTGTCGTCGGTAGACTCGAGGGTTTAAGAGAGTTGTGGATCCGGTGTGCAGTCTGGGTGCCTCACAAGGCAGTGGTGTGAATTTTTTAGGAAGAGGATCCTCGTTTTGGTTGACCTGGATATCTGGGGTATCCATTGGGGGCCTAGAGTTTGGTGAGACCTGGATATCAGGGGTATCCATTGGGGGCCTAGAATTTTTCTCAATGCTTGGGTCGATAGGGAGGTCGCACATTGAGGTAGCGATGAATGTGGGTTTCCGAGCAGTTCTGGGGCTACTCTTTGGAAGTAGATCTGATTCTGCTGGAGCGACAGTGGGGCCACTCTTTTGTGTAACAACGTGGTTATTTTTGCGGGGGCGAGCGGGGTAGATCTGGGTTGTGTGCATTTTTGCGACACGATCTATGAGGTCTATTTCGTAGACCTGTCCACTAATCCGTTAAAGAATAGTGAAGGGCCCATTACGTAGCGGGGCTAGAGCTGCATTAAAGCCTTTTTGGGCATCCGAGAGTTCATGGTTTCGGACAAAGACTTGGTCTCCGATTTCGTATTGCTGTGCGGATTCTTTAGGAGCTTCTTTCGGTGCTTTTTTCCTTAGGTAATGGGCCTGATGCTGCCTCACCTGATGGATCCGGGCGTCCCTGGAACTGTCAGTGGGCGTGGGTGGTTTTGGGAAGGTCCATTCACCGGGGCGTTTGAGGTTAGCTCCGAAAAGAACTTCGCTGGGGGTAAGCCGAGTTGCAATATTACGTCGAGTACGGGTGTTATAAAGGATCTCGGGGATGTGAAGATCCCAGTCCTTGTGGGGGCGCACGGTTAGGCGTAACCTCATACCTTTTTTCAGATCTTGGTTACGGCGTTCAGTTGGATTGGCTCTGGGATGGTAAGTGGGGGTAGTCCAGCAGGAGGTGGACCATCTTTGACAAGCTTCGATCCAATTCTTACCCGTAAATTGGGGCCCGTTATCGGTAAGTAGGGCTCTGGGATAACCGTACCGACGGAAAACTTCGCGTTCTACTGTGGCGATAATCTGAGGGGCTTTAGCGTTACTTAAGGGAAAGGCCTCTACCCATCTTGAAAAAACGTCGGTTACTACAAGAAGGTCTACTCGGTGGGTTTCCTATCACCACTACTTAGCGCATCCTCAGGTTGCGGATAGAGGAACGGCCCGTAAGGCTGAACAGCCCCCAAGGTTAACTGCGAATACAAGAATAAGCAGTCGCGGACAGCCGATAGGAGCCAGTCGTGGGTGTGGTGAATCCAGCACTGGTAAAAAATAGGTACACGACAACCATGGCTTGGGGGGACCCACCCATTCGCGTTCATACACAATGGGTGGGTTCTGGCAAGCCAAGGTGCAGCGTGTACTCACCTAGAAACTCTACCCGAACCAAAACTAAAAATCTTGGAAGGGAAAAATCCTGCTGCCCATTGGACACTGCAGCGATGACACTGCCCTCAAGGGATGTGTGGAATGATTCGCCTGCATAGGGCCAAAGGGGTATTGATGCCAGTAGGCGCGCTGCCTTGCAGGGGCACGTTAGGGTACGAGGATGAAACTGTAATGTGTCTGACGACAAGTTGACATGGTCCTTGTCAGAGTCGGAAAGCTCCCATACTTAGACCTAGGGAGGTATGGGGGTTATCACTCCTGGGACAGTGGACTCACCTACGATCGGAATAGGATCCTAACGTGCGGATTATCTTGAAACTACCATGGCTAACTTGCAAAAACAAAAAACTACAGTTAAAGATCTAAGGGTGGGAACTCTAAACGCGCGTAGTCTAAAAACTGGCCGATTTAGCGAACTCATTAAGATAGCAATTGAATACAAAACTGACTTAATAGCACTTCAAGAAACCTGCTGGTCGGGCGATTTCGCGTCAATTTCTAGGGATAACTATACTTTGCACTGGGGAGGAGCTAAGGGGCAAAGACTGGGGACTGGTTTTCTTATTAATAAACGAATTTCGCAAGCACTTATCGACATGCAATTCATTAACCGCCGGTTATCATACATTGTACTAAAGGGTAATTTCAGCAAACACGTATTAATCAATGTGCACTGCCCCACCGAGGACAAAGACGAAGACACTAAAGATCTTTTTTATGAAACAATCGAGCAGGTTTTTGACAAGTTCTCAACGTTTGACGCAAAAATAGTATTGGGGGATTTCAACGCGAAAATTGGAAAAGAATCAATGTATAGGCCTACAATAGGATCAGAAAGTTTGCATGACGTCAGTAATGATAATGGAACCAGAGTAATAAACTTTGCAGCTTCAAAGAACCTCGTTGTCAAAAGCACATATTTCAAGCATAAAAATATACATAAGGCCACCTGGACATCACCAGATGGTAATACTCACAATCAGATTGATCACGTTCTAATTGACAGAAGACGTCATACAAACATTCTCGATATAAGATCGTATAGGGGAGCGGATTTAAATTCAGACCATTTTCTCGTGATAGTAAAACTAAGATCTAGGCTAGCGTTAAGAAAGAAAACAAGCCGCACAGAGCCAACAGTTCGTTTCAATATAGATAAGTTCAAAACAGCAACAGAAACATTAAATTACCAAGTTGAGATTTCTAATAGTTTCGACGCTCTCCAAGAACAGAGAGACGATAACAATAATCACGAGGAGGACCCGGAAACCCTGTGGAGCAATACGAAAAAGGCGATAAAGGCAGCCGCGAAACTTACGATAGGTTTTAAGAAAGTAACCAAAAGCAAACCATGGTTTGACGAAGAGTGCAAACTCTGGTTTGAGAAACGTCGGAAGGCCAGACTAAGTAGTTTACAAAATAAGTGCGATCAAACACATAAGAAATATCTCGAGATTAGCAAAAGTACAAATAGGCTCTATAGATCCAAGAAAAGGGAGTGGGAAAAGAATAAAATACTAGCAATAGAAGCGCATAATAAACAAAATAACCCGCGTGAGATGTACAGGGGAATCAATTTTATAAAGAAAGGCTTTCAAAGTAGAACGGAAGTAATGAGGGACGAAAATGGCAATATAGTAGCCGATGCGACAGAGAGACTGAATTTATGGAAAGATTATTTCGATAAACTATTAAATGTCCGCGAAGCCCCCGTTGAAGGTAATCTCGGCGAAATCCACACTGCTGATCTATTAATTAACGATCCTACTGATATAGAAATAGAAATAGCCATAAAGAAGTTGAAAAATAACAAAGCCGCGGGCATCGATGACCTACCGTCAGAACTGATAAAAAATGGAGGCCCTTGTCTCACAAGGCAAATTTGTAAATTGATACGCGCAGTTTGGAAAACAGAACGCATGCCGGAAGAATGGAATACCTCTATCATTATTCCCATCTTTAAAAAAGGCGATAAAACTAACTGTAACAACTATCGGGGAATTTCACTTGTGCCTTCGTGCTACAAGATCCTGTCTAATGTTATCCTAAGTAGACTAACTCCTTTTGCCGAGGAAATCATTGGGGATTACCAGTGTGGATTCCGCCGAAACCGATCTACAAGCGATCAAATGTTTACAATTAGACAACTGTTAGAAAAGAAATGGGAATTTAATGAAGCAGTACATCAGCTATTCATCGATTTTAAAAAAGCTTACGACTCTATTATACGTGCGCGAATGTACTGGATCCTAGAGTTCTTGGGTGTGCCAAGAAAATTGGTTAGACTTATCGAAATTTGCTTAAGCGGCAGTAAGGGTAGAATGCGCATAAACGGTAGTTTATCTGAAGAGTTTTCGATCCGCGATGGCCTGAAACAGGGCGATGCACTTTCGTGCGTCCTTTTTAACTTAGTTTTAGAATACGTGGTTGGGCAAGTGCAGGCGAATCCGACCGGTGCTACCCTCAATGGGGTAATACAAATTCTTGGATATGCGGATGATCTCGACGTACTAGGGGATGATAAAGAAACGGTAGCTAAAAATGCAGAAATCTTGATCGCAAAAGCCAAAGGGATTGGCTTGGAAGTTAGCGAATCGAAGACAAAATATATGACCGTCGTCAGGTCCGGGCAAAGTAATCAAGACGGGGATCTAATGGCCGGAAATATGAAATTCGAAAGGGTTAACGAGTTTAAATACCTCGGGTCTATTATAACTAGCGAAAATAAGATTAAAACGGAAATCAATGCGCGGCTACACGCTGGCAATGGGTGCTATTATGCAGCAAACACGCTACTAAAATCGCGATCGCTATCTAGAAACATCAAAGTAAGAATTTACAAAACGATAATAATGCCGGTCGTCATGTACGGGTGTGAAACGTGGGCGCTGACGAAAGGAGAAGAGAATAGGTTTAGAGTTTTCGAGAATAAAGTACTTAGAAAAATCTATGGTCCAAAAAGGGACCAAGAGACCGGCGAGTGGAGAAAACTGCATAATGATGAGCTGCACGCTCTCTACGGGTCAGCAAATATTAATAGAGTAATGAAAGCGCGTAAATTAAGATGGGCGGGGCATGTAGCAAGAATGGGCAATGAAAGAACAGTGGCGCAAGTTTTAAGAGGGAGACCGACTGGTAAGAGACCCCTAGGCAGACCGAGAAACAGATGGGAGAAAAATGTAAGGGATGATCTAAAAGAACTAGGAAATGATTACTTAAACTGGATGGAGAATGCACAAGACAGAGATGTGTGGCGGTCTCGGGTAGATGAGGTAATGAACTTTCGAGTTCGAACTGCTAATCTATAATTATAATAATAATAATAATACAAGAAGGTAGTTTTTTCCTCTACCCGATCGGGGGTAAGGACCCATTAGGTCAAGGGCGACGGTTTCCCAAGGGTTTTTTGGTTCCCGGGGGCGCTGTTGGTCACGGTGGGCGGTCCTGAGGGGTTTGCAACAAGCACAAAGATGGCAGCTTTGTACGTATTCCCTGATGCCCTCTCTCATCTTGGGCCAGAAAAAACGCTGTTGGATGACTCGAAGGGTCTCGTCCATACCCGGATGTCCGGCAAGTCAGGAGTCATGGTATTCATAAAGTACCAACTCCCGGGCCATACCTGGGACGTATAGAAGCCAGGTGCAGGGTGTTGTTCCGCTGGCTCTCCAGAGACCACCAGATTCAACGGAATGCTGTTTTCGTGGACGCAAGGTACGGTGGCTGTTCGGACGTGGGGTTTTTATTTTCAGGGGGCAGCAGGCGTTCATCGATGAAGGGATCCTCTTCATCGTTAATGCCGGAGGGAGCTTCCGCTAGGGCCACAGGGAGGCTTTGACTCGTTAGACATTTTTCGACGGTGAAAGAATGAGTTCCTAGCTGACAAGCCCATTGTCTGAGTTTACCCCGGGTATCCTTAACGCGATGTAACCATGTGATTGCTTCATCGTCGGTTCTAAGGACGAAGGGACGACCTTGTAGATAAGAAGCAAACTTATTGAGGGGCCAAATGATGGCGAGGCATTCTCGCTCGTTTTTTTCGTAACGAGACTGAGTGGGGGAAAATTTGGCGCTAGCGTAACTGATAATGCTTCGGGTAGAGTTCTGCTTGTGGGGTCCAGTTCCATCGACTGCCTTGTTTACCGAGGAGATCCGTAAGTGGTGCGGCTGTAATGGAAAAGTGGGGGACATATTCCTGGATCCATCCACAAATACCTAGGAACTTTTGTAAACTTTTTTTTGACTTGGGAGAGGTGGCTTCAAGTACAGCATTCACGTGCTCGTTTTGGGGGAAATTGGCTTCGGCGGTGATAACGTGACCGAGAAAATCGGTTGAGGTTTTTCCGAAGCGGCTTTTTTCCAGCGAGCACTTCAGACCGTGTATATTGAGACGTTGCAATATAAGGTCAACATGGTGAATATGTTCATCCCAGGTTTGAGAGTAGATGATGATATCATCTAGGTACACCATACAAAATTTATTAATGTATCCAACAAGGGCAGTTTGGGACATTAGTCGTTGGAACGTACTGGCGGCATTTTTTAGGCCGAACGGCATAACCTTAAATTGATAGGTACCGCCTTGGGGAAGGGTGAAGGCAGTATATTTCTTTGAGCTTTCTTCCATGGGAACTTGCCAGTAGCCATTACGGAGGTCGATAGTAGAGAAAATGCGGGCGTTTCCAAGGTCCTTTAGGGTATCATGGATGTGTGGCAACTCTTGGGAGGTATCGACAGTAATGGCGTTTAAGCGGCGGTAGTCGACGCAGAAACGGGGTTTACAGTTTTTACGTATTACGATGACTACTGGGGAGCTATAGGGAGAATTTGAAGGCTCAATTATTTGATCGGCTAACATCTGTTGTGCCTGTTCCCAGATAAGCTTGCGTTTTTCTTCTGAGCAGGGGTAGGGACGTAGCCGAAAGGGTTGGGTAAATGTGAGCTCGATTTTATGCTCGGCTGAATGGGTCTGAGTGGGTATTCCGGTGGGGTTCACGATCGTTTGGAACCTTTGAAGGGTGTCCTGAAATTTGGCGACATACTGGATTGGGACTTCTGCCAGGGCTTGGGCAATTTCTGGGTCGTTCAAGGTGGGTGGGGGAGCTGTATTTTCGCAATAAATTTTAAAACGTTGATTTTTTCCAGCGTAAACACATTTTCTAGGTCGATCGTAAACTGCCCTTTGTTCTTCGATCCAGGGATCTCCGAGGATTAAGGGATCGTTGGTTTCGTCGCTAACAAAGAAGGTGCTTTTTGTACGGTGTCCGCACACCGTGACTTCAAGTTCGACCGTACCTTGGACATTAAGGAACGCTCCGGATTTTGCTATGTCTACTTTATCGTGCCGAGGCCTCATTCGCTGATTTTGGGCTTCAGTTAAGTACTGGGGCTGTACGAAATTATCCGTGGAAGCGATATCAAAAAGGGCTTGTAGTTCTTGATTGTTAAGAATTACTCGGAAGTGGGGGACAAACCGGAAACGTCTTTTTGTGGTTTGAAGTCTTATTGGGGGGCGGCAGGTCCGGGTGGCGCCCCCCTCCTCGCTATGGGTTTCGGTTAGTAGATAATACTCCGCAGTATATTATTTGCTACAAGTTTCTTTCCGCGAATTCGAAATGTCCTTCGAAATTGATTCGCCACCGAGTAAAAATGCATCCGGATATGTTAGATGTGCCAATTTCGATTTACGAAAAGAAACTGAGTGACCTTGAAGAACAGGAACAGGAATTCAGTGGTAGCACTCGTGAGAGTGATAAGGAAGTGTTAATAAATAGCAAATTGACAGGGTGTTCGTATGCTGCAGCATTAGCTGTAGCAAGGGCTGGCAAGCCATACAATGAAGTCGAAAATATTTTAAACCCAGTTGCTGCTGAGTGCTCTAATATCTTATGGGGAAAAGATCATGGAGATATGATCCAAAAGATTCCACAGTCTGCCAAAACAATTCATGGCAGAATCGGAGCATAGTGACGTATTTTCTATCTAGTTCGATGAGTCAACTGACGTCAGCAACGTAGCCCAATTATTAGCATTTGTCCGTTACATTGGCAAAGATGACATAGAAGAACGCATGATTTTTTGCGCGGGCTTAACCGGTCGAACGACTGGTGAGTGTCTTTATCGAACAACTGTGGACAATATGAGCTTTTTTGGCATCGATTGGAGAAAATGCACTTGCATCTGTACGGACGGTGCTAGTGCTATGACGGCAAAAAATGTTGGATTCATCAAATTTTTGAAGGATATCGCACCAAATGTTGAATGGCGTCATTGTATGATCCATAAATATGCTCTTGCTATTAAACATATGCCAACAGACTTGCGAAATGTGATGAATGATGTCATCAAAATTGTCAACTTTATTAAATCCAGTGCATTGAACAGCCGTTTATTTAAAAAAATGTGTGAGGACTTAGGAGCTGTTTTCTCTCAGTTACTCTACCATACTAAGGTACGTTGGCTTTCAAAAGGAAAAGTACTTCATCGTTTGGTAGCTATGAGAGAAGAAGTGCACCTTTTTTTGTGTGAATCAAACAATGCCTGGGCTTCAAAATTCAAAGATAACGATTGGGTTTTGAAGGTGTGTTATTTAGCTGACATTTTTGGGCTTTTGAACGATCTCAATCTGAAAATGCAAGGTGCGTATACCGACATAATTGCAGTTCAGTATGCGATCGAGGGCTTTTTGAAGAAGGTTGATTACTGGATCACTCAATTTGAATGTAATCAGTACGATGCCTTCTTTTCACTCGCAGAGTGTATGAAAGAGCATGTCATCGAATCCAGCGTTAAAATGCTCTTTATCGAGCATTTAACAGGATTGAAGACTGACATTCGTGCGTTTTTTCCTAAACAGCGTGAGTTTGCGAATGGGTGGGTTCTTAACCCTTTTAAACCAGTTTTGGTTGAACATGCCCGATTGGAAACAAAAGCCCAACATCAGCTGATTGATATCTCTTGTCATGAACTACTGAAAGCTGATTTTCAAGAGCACACGATTTCTCAATTTTCGGTTTTCATGAAACGGAAATATCCCGATCTTGCAGTAACATCCCTAAAAATTCTGATTCCGTTTAATACGTCCTATTTGTGCGAATTAGGTTTTTCGTCAATGGCTCACTTGAAAAATAAGTATAGGAACAGATTAGAAGACTTCGAAAGCAATTTGTTGTTAAAAATTAACGCGTCAATGAATCCAGACATTAAGAAATTAGTTAGCGCAAAACAGGGACATCCTTCGCATTAATTTCGTATGTGACGCATTTGATCTCTTTTTACCTTTCAGTTTTAGATTCGAAATGCTTCATATTTTTCAATATTTGTGTCTGAATTTTCTTTTGTTACTTGTTTTCAGGTTTTTTAAATTTCCTTTTTATTAACGGAGAGACAGTAGAGCTGCAGGTAAATATTATATATAATAATTTGATTTTATTATATATGAAAATTACCAGCATGGTTGTGTCTCACGAGAGAGAGCGAAGGAAGGGGCTCTCTCACATTAAAATCTTGAGGGCATTTATTATATAAATTTGTAATTAAAAAAATATATAATTCAAACGAAACAACTCATTTGCAGTTGCTTCATTTGTAATTTTTCAAAAAATTATGTTTTATCTTTCTAAGCAAAAGTTTAATCTTTTCCTCTATTTATTTTCGGATTTTATTTCATTTTTAAATTCAATTTGTAATAACGGAGAGACAGTAGAGCTGCAGGTGAATATTATATATAATAATTTGATTTTATTATGTATGAAATTTACCAGCATGGTTGTGTCTCACGAGAGAGAGAGCGAAGGAAGGGGCTCTCTTACTTTCAAATACTGGTCTGAAAAAATGAACAGAAGAATAGCGCACTTCAATAAATTGGATTTATTGATTGATTGGATTTATTAGTCAATTTTTTAAGTTAGCTTAAAAGTAACCGTTAATAACATTTTTAATATTTCAAAACATTGACTTTTAACTTCCCAAGAACAACTTTAGATGTGTGTAATCGCAAAAAAGTCACAGGTTCCGAATTTAAAACTTTTAAATCGCTAATATGAGAATTAAAAAAAAATGTATTGCTAACTTTTTATTCCCATTGAGTACTCCGTCTCACAATGAACCCCGGCCGAGAAAAGCTAATACAACCGAACCCTACGCAGGAGAACCATAGCGTTGACGAACAAAGCCCGGCAGGCGAAAAAAATTTCTTGGGCCGACCCTGCCCTGACCTGAAAAGCGAGAAAAAAGTTTGCCGACCACTGGTCTACAGTAATGATTAACTTACAATTACATTTTTGTAAATGGTTTTAAATACGGCGTAATTTTTTTCAATTAATTGGAAAGAGTGTGCATTTTTGTAAAACATTACATTTTGTCAATTTCAATATATTAATTCCATTGTACAATATGCAAGTACCAAATGTTTAAAATGTTAGTGCAATTAGGATGGTCTAAAAATTCGATTTTTGTGGACTGATCCCCCCCCCCCCCCCCCATTTGTTCGTTTCTGGAAAAAGAAATTCCCAAGATTTTTTAAAAATCGGTCAACATTAACCCGTGCCCCCGGGCTGTTGGAATTAACATGGGGTTTTAAATGGGAAAATTTTGGTTTCGGAAAAAATGAAAGAAAAAGAAGTACTTTTTATTAACTTTTTCTAAATTAAAGTTTGGTCACCTCTTTAGGAATGTTCAAAGAATAATTTCCATCCAATAACTTTTTATATTGGTACCCCCCCCCCCCAACCCCTTTTTCTGTGGCCGGAAAATGCCTCAAAAAAAGAAAAATATCTGTTTTATGTCAAATTCATGCTGAAGACGGTATTTTTTGAATTTTTACGTAGTTTATTTATTTATGTTCGATAAGTGACAATATTCCAAGTTTTTTAAAACTAATTTTCAATTGTTTAAATCATTTTACTGGTTTAAACCATTTTTTCGTGTGTAAATTGTCAAAAGTTACCATTTTCCGTTATAAATCATACAGTTGATGAATTTCAAGGATTATATTTTTTGCCTAGCATATTTGGTAATTACTTCAACAATTTTTCCCCTGTAAATCGTACAAAGTTTTTTTTCGGAGTTAATGACAAAATTAACAAATGTAAAAAGTAATATTTTTTTTCGGATATTTCGCCATTGTTTCAATTATTTTCATTTGTTCAAACAATTTTTTCATTATTCGCAAAATTTATTTTTTTCTCAAATTAATGTCGCAGATAATGAATGTTAAGAGTGATACTTTTTGTGAAAGACAGTTCGCAATTATTCAAACCATGATATTACTTGTCCTCCACCTTTCCTATCAAAAGGCGCAAGTGAATGATTATTAACTGTTTAAATAGTTGCAAAACTGTTTTCTCTAATAAATATCGCTCTCAACATTCATTCACTTTATCATTAATGCCATAAAATAGTAATTTTGAAGATTTACAGAGGAAAATATTGTTTCAATGATTAAAAATTGTTTCGATAATTTTAAACTATCTTTCACACAAAATATCACTCTTCTTGTCTTGCAATTACTTCTAACTTGCATATATAAATCAATATCATTTTTCAAATTAGAAAATATTATAACACGCTCATTATTGATGTGTAAGTACAGTTATTCTTCAACAAATTATATATATTATTATTAGTAAGTGTTATTTTTTAATAATATTCATTAGAATTCATTTGCGACTTTAGGAACAGCTGAAAGTTGACCTTCAAAATCTAGGCACCTAAAACAGTTATTTTCTCCAGATTTGTTGTTCTTACAACAACAACAAATTTTTCACCGAGAAACGAGAAACGTCGTTGAACAGGTAGAAATATTTCGAATGAGCCCTGCTAAATGCGAATTCAGTGCGATTTTTTTCACTGAGATGGAGCTACTTTTTCCCAAGTGTCAGGACTTTCTGTCCCGATATTAGTAGAGAGAGAAAAAACGATATCGTCCGCACTGTTGTTTTTTGGTATGCCCTCGGTGGCCCTCAAGGGCCACCTTCATTCATTTTGAACCACTCACACAAAAGTACATAAAAATTTTAATATTGAAAAGAAGCTTCGTTTAACAATGTGGGTATAATGAAACTTAAAAGCTATGAGAATCTTATAATTTTTCAATAATTATTTCAATATTTTAATTACTAATTTCTATAGTTATTTTTCTAAAATTACTTTCGTATCAATTTTCATATAATTATTCCCATAATCGCGAAAAAATTATAGGAAATTCATGATAGGAAAATCAGTATAGGTCTATCATGATTTTCCTATAATACTTTTTCGTAAGGGTCTTTCAGCTGGACGTTAATATGTTATAAAACTAAGAATGTTTTATTTATATAGCTTTTAATACAAGTTAAAAAAAATACTTTAAATACACATAATAATTAATTTACAAATATAATATAAATATATAGAAGAAAATTGTACATATTTCAAGTCATTTTCAAACTATTAGTTTAAAGTCAAAGGTTATAACTTACAATTGTTTCCTGTTTCTTCAGTCATCTCCGTAATATTAAACATATATATATATATATATATATATATATACACTTGAATGAAAATGCAATATAATTTTACTCTTTGTATCGCATGCAAGAAGAAAAAGTCTACACATTTTTTGAACATCACTGTTAAAAATAGTATTAAATTTAAAATACCAATGTATATTAAAATTAATATCTCAAGCATATGAAATCGCTATTTAGGTACGTATTTATTAAATTTCATATACATTCATGATCATCGCTCAGATAATTCCATTTTACACAAAATCAAAATAAGATTAGCAGTAATTTTCGATTCTTCATAATAAAACATGATACCTTCTTACAATTAATCAAAAATAAAATTGGATTTTAGGTCGAAAAGTTCAATTACGTAAATAAATGACAGACCTAACCTACAATCAACTGCATTCACAATAAATTTCTACCATTTAGGGCAAATTTTGGAAAGAGTTCCACTTGTACGTTGCACTTAAATCATAAAAAGCAATTCAATCGATGAATTCTAGATTATTACGTCAATTGCGAATATTTGATAAGATTTAAAGAAATAAAAGCACTTTCCCTGGCGGACCGAACGAACGGAACGGATACGCTACAGCGTATCCTTATAGTATCCACATCGTATCCTCTCCGTATCATGCAAGAAAAACTCATTAAAAAAGAAAGATTAACATTTCACTTGTTGAAATTCGGATTCTACGTGAAATTTTTAGTTAAAAGGTCATAGAGTAATCGCAATAGTTCTTCTTGCAACATTAAAAACTTTAATAAAATATAATACTTATCGATGACGTGCGCTGAAGGCGACTTCAAACGCATCGTCGTTCAGTAGCAATTATAATAGGCGTTATCCGTCGACGATGCGTTTGAAGTCGCCTTCAGCCCACGTTATCGATAAGTATTATATTTTTTTAAAGTTTTTAATGTTGCAAGAAAAACTATTGCGATTACTCCGTGACCTTTTAACGCAAAATTTCACGTAGAATCCGAATTTCAACAAGTGAAATGTTCATCTTCCTTTTCTAATGAGTTTTTCTTGCAGGATACGGAGAGGATATGATGTGGATACTGTGAGGATACGCTGTATCGTATCCGCTCCGTTCGTTCGGTCCGCCAGGGTTGAGTTTTCAAGCACGCTGCTATACCGACCTGTATATTAAATTTAATATAAAGTGTACAGCTATTCATATTTCAATGTATATTAAATTTCAACTCCCGTGTATGCAAATGACTTCATATACATTTGTATTAAATTTAATACATATTTTTCTAACAGTGATTAACGTTCATATTTGCTCGACATCAACGAGTAAATTCGTGACTTTAAACTTGTTTTGCCATTCAATCATGAACAGAATCAAGGAATAATTGTGAGTTTTTGTGGGTAAGTTTTACAAGAAGCAGAAGTTGTGAGTTTGAAGTAACCGCCAAAGAATTACTTTTTGTATTCTACAATGTGTGTGTACTTGTGAAATGGGTTACAGAATTTTGCAATATTCTTCCACGTTCATTTCTAACCTTATGTTATTAGACATTCATCTTCGATTAGTGTGTTTGTAAAACGATTATTGAATTTCATGTCTACACATGCAAACTGAGTAAAGAGGGACTATTTACATTATAACAAATACGCTCTTTACAGAATCCTAAACAAAGTAGAATCATTGCATGGGCCGAACAGTGAAACAAAAATTGAGTGTTAAGGGTGTTGGTTAAAATCGAACTGGAATTTTTTTTATAGGTACGGCACTGTCGTCGTAAGCGTATCGTTCACAGCGCCTGCGCAGGTTTTCAGCTGCTTACAACTACAGTCTCATGGTCTTCACTCGCATAGGACCTACCAAATTTCTCTAGTTGTTGCTTCGTTTCGCGACGGTATTTCGCGAAATTTAGGTTCACCACCATCAATTCGTGGGTCTTGGGATCTAAAGAGACGCCTGAGAATGCTTCTTCGATGTCAGAATTGAGGCGCCGGATGCAAGAAGGAGATATGCAGAGGTCGGCAGCGAGGGGAAATTTCTCGAGTCCAGCTCTTTTAACACGTGTGGATCGCACGCTTCGTCTCTCCCACCAAGAGTCTCTACTCTACTCTCAAAGTTCGGGGTGGTGGTAAATTCTGACCATAGAATAGAATTTACCACCACCCTGAACTCTTAGAGTGGAGTAGAGACTCTTGGTGGGAAAGACGAAGCGACCGATCCACACGTGTTAAAAGAGCTGGACTCGAGAAATTTCTCTCGCTGCCGACCTCTGAGATATATAATTATTTTGTTGGAGTGCGGAGGCCCCTGAGCACTCGAAACTAAAGTATTAAATTTTAATTTTTGAAATATATATCCTGAGTGAAAATTTAATTTCGCATCTTTTTCTCTCCATAAAAAAAGTTGCAGCTTTTTTATTTTTCGAATTATTTACGAAAAACTGTTTTTTTCTTATCTTATTACTTACTTATTTTATTCTTACTTATCAGAAATATGCATTGTCGTGTTCTGCGACCGATGACTTTAGCAAA
This sequence comes from Andricus curvator, assembly GCA_932195095.1. Lineage (NCBI taxonomy): Eukaryota > Metazoa > Arthropoda > Insecta > Hymenoptera > Cynipidae > Andricus > Andricus curvator. Next base: position 9,136 of record CAKNYM010000243.1, on the reverse strand, counting down.
AGTTCAAAATGTTTACACCAGAGACTCGATAGATGAACAATCTCGGGGGTTGCCTGAAAATAGCCTTGTTCATATAGCGCTTACACCGAAACGTAAACAGTCAGGGCCGCCTGAACCGTTTCCATAATATTGCGCAATCTACTTGACTGAGTAGTATAGTGCATGCGTCCCTTCAGAGGCGGAGTCGCAACCGTCTCTCGCCCTGCCCCCTGAGAAACTGCGGGGACCAACAATTCTAGGAATTCATATAACGCGTGCGATCCCGCGTTCAAATAGTGAGACTCTGGTGTATTTAAAAAATTGTTAATAATTTGTTTCCAAGACGATGCATAATTCGTACACAAACAACTTCTAGCGTTTCGGGAGTCGAGCGAATTTTGAGCAAGCGAAAACTGTCAGCAAGAAAGTTTCAAGGAAGTTTTCTGGAAAGTTTTAGCTCATTTGAAATAGTATTTAACAAACTTTTGATGTTTTAATTTGCCGGCGCGATGGAATTTACTCCGCGTAGACTACCCAGATAACAAACGTGCCCGGACCATAACCCGCCCGATGGGCGTCGGACCGCGTGCTTCCAATAAGCCATCGCATGGTCGGCAAAATGTGCAGGAAACCGCCGTGCGTGCACAATGGTTCGCCCTCTGCCAGCACGCCTGTCGGTGTGAGAGGACCGTTAGCAGCACGGTGGGCTGGGAACGATATGCCTGCCTTAAAGCAGTGTTTAGTCCAGTGGTCGGCAAACTTTTTGCTCGCTTTTCAGGTCAGGGCAGGGTTGGCCCAAGAAATTTTTTTCGCCTGCCGGGCTTTGTTCCTCAACGCTATGGATCTCCTGCGTAGGGTTCGGTTGTATTAGCTTTTCTCGGCCGGGGTCCATTGTGAGACGGAGTACTCAATGGGAATAAAAAGTTGGCAATCAATTTTTTTTTTATTCTTATATTAGCGATTTAAAAGTTTCTAATTCGGAACCTGTGACTTTTTTTGCGATTACACACATCTAAAGTTGTTCTTGGGAAGTTAAAAGTCAATGTTTTGAAATATTAAAAATGTTATTAACGGTTAATTTTAAACTAACTTAAAAAATGGACTAATATTATCAGTAAATCCAATTTATTGAAGTGCGCTATTCTTCTGTTCATTTTTTCAGACCAATATTTGAAAGTAAGAGAGCCCGTTCCTTCGCTCTCTCTCCCGTGAGACACAACCATGCTGGTAAATTTCATACATAATAAAATCAAATTATTATATATAATATTCACCTGCAGCTCTACTGTCTCTTCGTTAATAAAAAGGGAATTTAAAAAACCTGAAAACAAGTAAAAAAAGAAAATTCAGACACAAATATTGAAAAATATGAAGCATTTCGAATCTAAAACTGAAAGGTAAAAAGAGATCAAATGCGTCACATACGAAATTAATGCGAGGGATGTCCCTGTTTTGCGCTAACTAATTTCTTAATGTCTGGATTCATTTACTCGGTGGCGATTCAATTTCGAAGGACATTTCGAATTCGCGGAAAGAAATTTGTAGCAAATAATACACTGCGGAGTATTATCCACTAACCGAAACCCATAGCGCAAGTAATCACTCATATCCCCGATTCGAACACCGATAAAATTTTTCACTACTGTCTGCCTCAAATCGCTAAGAAAACTGATGCTTTCTTCATTAATATTCTGAATACGTAAGTGTATGTCCTCCTTTCCCACCTTTTCCCCAATTTGACAATTTTGAACCAATCATGAGTCGCAACATTTCGCTTACGTTGCTGTTACATTACCCATCTCCCGCCTTTTCCTAATTGAACCCTTTCGGACCAATCATACTCTCTAAATATTAAATTTTTAAGAAAATTTAACAAATGGCAGTTTAACTAATAATTAATTAAATACTAGGTGACTGAATCACTGACTCATTTTATATTTTATTTAGCAATTTTTAACTAATTCAGATTTAAAGTATAAGTTAAAATATTGCAATTAATTAAGAACTAGGTGAGTGACTCAGTGACTGACGTCGTTTCTCATTGGGTCATTGTAAAATAATTCATGTTTAGAGTACAATGTTTGAATATTGTATGCACTTTGATAATACTTTGCACCCCCTTCTTTCTTTCTTGCCTTATCCTCTCATTTTTTCCATTTTCGCCCTATCGGATCAATCATATTATTAATTACAGGTACTTGCAATCATAAAAAGCATAGAGGTTGAATTTCAAAGTTTCAAATTGCCAATTTTTAAACTGAAAATCTTGTCTTCACATTCTCATGCGAAAAGTATGAGAAATATTTTATATTTTCCATACAAAAGTATCGAATATTAAAATTACTCAATAAAATGCCATTGGACGCTCAGTTTGTAAATTAAAAATGTTCTTACAATGAAAATTAAATTCCAAAATTAGGTATTTATCGTTAATTGATTTTTATTCTCTTAAGAAAAGATTGTAGATTGTCATGTAGTCGTACAAATAACAAATTTTAAATGTTGTTGTTTCAAATTCCTCATTTTTTAACTAAAAATGTTTTTTTCGTATTCCTGTATGAAAAGTAATTTTATATTTTCTTTATAAGAAGATCGAATATTAATAGTATATTGTGCTACAAGTTGAAAAAGCGAGAGATTTAAAACGAGTGCGAAGTTAGCTACCCGAGCGGAGCGAGGGTGGCTATCACGCGAGTTTTAAATCGTCGCTTTTTCAATGTGTGGGACACGACACTTTTTCTATAATTTGTTAAAAAGTGCTAGTTTTTGTTTACGTGTTTTTTGTGTAAAAAGAAGGCGATTTTTTGTCGATTGACGCAACAATGACAATGGCAATTATCAAAACCATGGCAATAATATGGCAGTAATAATAAGCTGGTTGTCACAATTGAATAGTTGGCCCATAAAGTTGAGGGCTTCAAAACTTCCGATTTTTCGTGAAAAAAACCAAGCACAGTATTTTCGGAGAAACTGACGGTGTTTTTTTGCTTTTGCCAAGTGACAAAAGTACATACAAAATACACAACTCGAGACTTTTCAGGAAATTGCTTTTAGGTTAGGGACGACAGTCGGAAAATAGAATGAAGTTGGCTGCGCACGATGCACGAGTCCACCCGAGGCAGCACGAACCCACCCGAAATAACATTTACTTTTTCCACTGTGCCTCACTTTTATCACTGTCAATTTACTTTTTCCACTGCATCTGTCCACTTTTGTCACTGTTGCCCGGAAAGGTCGGCACTGCGCATGCGCCACGTCATCGAGCAAAAATCGGTAACTTATTACACCAAAAACAGGTGGAAAAACTGGCACTTTTTCGCGAATTATAGAAAAAAGAATTTTATAAGCTTATACAATGCCATTCTACGCTAATTTTGGAAATTAAAACGTTTCTAATAATGAAAATTGAATGTAAACTAAAAGTGTTATTGTTCATTGAATTTTTGGGGTTTGAGACGTTTCTTAGATTCTTTTTGATCGCAAAAATCCACAGATTTCGAATTTCAAATTTTAAAATTGCTAATTTTGAAATTTAAGAATTTTTAGTTTTGAATTTTAATCCCCGTTACTCGAACCGCTTAACAAAAGACGCATCCGTGGCGGGTTGGACCTTTATGGCGGCAGCAGGTAATGCCACGAGATTTTGACTCGACCCGCCACGGCAGCTAAGGCTGCCGCGCGGCAGTAGTTTGCCGACCACTGGTTTAGTCGGAACTGAGGGCAGCCATCTAATATGCGCCGAGTGAGTGCGCAGAAACAATTTTTTTTAGTCACGAGATGTTTCCAAAACAAATGGCTACTGTCGCTAAACCTCGAAGCTCGCTCCTCGTTGGTTGATTACGCCCAACATTGAAGCTTTTTGTGCCCAAACTACGCTTTGCACAACTTTTTGTTAGAAGACTTTTTTGTGCACTAGTACATAGTACAAAGGGTGGTATAGGTGGTAGCACACCATGTATATCAAAGCCTATAATTGATAGCACTTCGGGCTTGCATACTGCTGGCACGTGGCCGGCATGTTAGATGCCGGACGGTCAGGCGGGCGTAATAGCCAGCAATAGCGGACACATTCAGCTGCTCAGGTGCCAGCACAGCAGTCTTGTCAATCGGACTGCGGTCCGGCACATACGCCAGCTAAGGTGGTGGGCATTTTGTTATCTGGGTATAGCCCGTCCGGTAAACCGCTAGCCAAGCGTTAGGTGCAACTGTGCCTCACAGCCCGTCCAGATTTTGTAATTAGAATTTGAAGAATATGGAAAATCATGGTTTATAATAAATAGTTCTTCTTCTCTGATAAAAATATTTTAATTGTGCCACTTCTAGAAACATGAACTTCATGAAGGACATAAAAATAAGGAATCTCTCAATTTTTTTGTTGTATTCGGCGTGTCCTGCGTCTGACCTCTATTTGTAAATATACTTATATAGACTTGTGGGTTGTTTTTTTACCAAAAATAAAGTATATCAGTTTAGTTTAGTCTCTTTCGATTAGCAGAGCAGATCGTAGAAATATTACGTGATACAAAAAAGATAAAAGTTGTTCGATTAAATTATTCTGATAGCTATTGAAGTTCTATTACTTAAATATAGTGAAGTATTCCATTTAAAAAATGGAAAATAATTTGAAATCTACGAATGGTAGAGAACGAACGAAGCATGAAAATTTGTGGGAAAGAAATGTTCTCAAATGTAGCAGAAATGCGGTATATAATAATAAATTAGTCAATCAATTCTTGCTTAAAATACTTGAAAAATGTCTTGAAAATTAAAAAAATATATATTTTCAATTATTGAAGAAATGTTAATGATGACATTATTAAATAGATACATTATTATTGTGTAGGGGAAAATTTGAATCATAAATAAAAATATTTATTGGATAAATATTCTATTTTTGGTCCAACTATTTTTGAAAGCGCTTTTTACAAAATTGGAAAAATAAAATGAAACAGTGCGATTTTGTAAAATATGTTTAGAAATCATCACAAAAACGCTTCAAAGTACAAAAAGTTGGAGCAGGTTAAATTTTATTTTCAAACTTTGTATTTCCCGTGTACAAACTAAATTGTTGTATTTTACATTAGAAATATCTTAGTAAAATAAAACTCGTTTGGAGAAGGAAAGAAACTTGAATTTTTTAAATTGGAATATTATATTATTAAATACTACTACTTATTGTTATTAATAAACAATCATTTTGATACGTACTGTGTTTTTAATTACAAAATCTCGACGGGCTGTGAGGCACAGTTGCACCTAACGCTGGGGTAGCGGTTTACCGGCCGGGCTGTAGTCTACGCGGAGTAAATTCCATCGCGCCGGTACATTAAAACATCAACAGTTTGTTAACTACTATTCCAATTGAGCTAAAACTTCCCAGAAAACTTCCTTGAACCTTTCTGAACAACTTTCTCGCTAACAGTTTTCGCTTGCTCAAAATTCGCTCGACTCCCGAAACGCTAGAAGTTGTTTGTGCACCAATTATGCATCGCCTTGGAAACAAATTATCAACAATTTTTTAAATACACCAGAGTCTCACTATTTGAACGCCCGATCGCACGCGTTATATGACTTCCTAGAATTGCTGGTCCCCGCAGTTTCTCAGGGGGCAGGGCGAGAGACGGTTGCGACTCCGCCTCTGAAGGGACGCATGCACTATACTACTCAGTCAAGTAGATTGCGCAATATTATGGAAACGGTTCAGGCGGCCCTGGCTGTTTACGTTTCGGTGTACGCGCTATATGAACAAGGCTATTTTCAGGCAACCCTCGAGATTGTTCATCTATCGAGTCTCTGGTGTAAACATTTTGAACTTTTGATAACGTCATCGGTCGCAGAACATAACAATGCATATTCCTGACAAGTTTTATTACGAAATATCAAAAACCTGCCAATTTGTGGCGAGTTGAAGTGAAAAAAATCAAAATATTTTGATCAAAGAAAAAAACAGTTTTTCGTAAATAATTCGGAAAATAAAAAAGCTACAACTTTTTTTATGAGGAGAAAAAGATGCGAAATTAAATTTTCACTCTGGATATATATTTCCAAAATTAAAATTTAATACTTTAGTTTCCAGGTCTCAGGGGCCTCCCCACTCCAGCAAAATAATTCTATATCTCCTTCTTGCATCCGGCGCCTCAATTGCGCGTAAAACAGTAAATTTGCAAACGGTTCTCTCCGTTCAGATGCTGGCGTCTGCTATCCGTAGGTTTCTCCCTTTCAAAAATTGAACATTTTTAGTCAAAACAATAATTTCCTCAATACAAGGGGTTTTCTTACAAAATTTTATCGATCCGAGGATCATGCAAAACCCCGGATATTTGTAAGTTTTCTTTCTTTCGTTCTCAAATACGAGGAGAAAAAATATATAATGGGACAGTGACGTACCTATCAAAAAAAAATTCCAAGTCGGGTTTAATCAACACCCTTGAAAACTATGATTATAAATTATTAATGGAAACAATAGTATATTAAAATTTAAGAAATAAAATTCAGAATAAATCAAAATTTAAATACCTCTTTGAGGTTTAACATTCAAATTTACCTAGGACATTCTTGGAAATAAAAAAAAAACCAAGAATCCACTGATCAAATTTGGACGACGCACTCGGAATTTTCTCCATTTGAATTTAAAAAAAGTAGGCAGTTCCAGACGCGAGTGAAGTTTACTATACGAGCCGAAGATGCACCTAAGATGAGACGATGGCAAGTACCGCTCGTGAAAAGAAATGCCGACTAAATACTGCTTTCAGGATAACTGAAGACAGGGTTTTGAATTTGTATAGTATGTACCCTCTGAATTCATACTTGGATTACCTTTAGACTGCTGAAATAGACACCATTTTCCTCAAGAACCTTATCTCATTTATGAGATCTATGGACTTCAACCAGTTTCGGCTATATTTACAAAGCATAATCTGATGCTTGTTTATTTTTCTCACCTTTAGGGCGAAGAGATTAAGCTTTAACATTGCAATCTTACCGACAGGGTCGACCATTTACAGAAAATAGGTGAAAATGTTGGGACTAAATAGTTGCCATTTGCTAAAGATTAAAATTTTACAAACGCAAAAATATCTGATTGTGCAATAAACGATTTGCGAGTAAGAAATTCAGAACCTGTGGGTCTTAACGACTCAAGGCATCTAAAATTTTATATAAAAAGCTTAAAAAGGTAATTTTCTACAGTATATAATGAGGATTTTAACTGCGAGGGTCAGAACGACCGTAGCCTTCTGGGGATCAGCATATGACCGTTTAAGACAGATTTTAAACAACGTCTTACTATACCTATATCGCAGGGTCCTACTGAGAGCAACTGCCATCTATGAAAATGAATCCGGGTCCCAGTAAAACCGCGGTAAATAACACCTATGGCCACAGCTCACGGCCGTGAGATGGGTGGCCGCAGGGCACGACGAAATCATAACGAAAGGCCGGCGAAACCCTTCGTGTGTCTTAAGGACACGGAGCGACCAAAGGCACGTGGGAATGGCTTTGAGGTTCCGAATCAGTGATAGTTTCGCACCTCCAAGTGTACCGCTCACAAGGACAATTATTTTAACCGAATATTTTGGGTACAGTCGCTGCAGCTCCCTTTTAAGGTCTTGATAACTCTCCTCCTTTTCCTTCTCCTTGGCAGTGATTTTTTAGTCAGCCGGAGCCGAGAATTCGATCACGAATATAGTTCTTTCCTCGAAGTCCTGGAGAACGATGTCAGGTCTCGACTGTGCAATGGAGACTGTTGTCCGAAAATCGTAGTTCCAGACAATTTGGCACTTGTCGTTTTGGACAATTGACTATCTGCCTCGGAGCGTTCGGCAGAGCAGGGTCGCGGCCAACACCGTAAGAGCGACAAAGATGGTAGTAAAGCACTCTTAGGGTCGTAATATGTCTGTAGAGATACGTAGGTCCCGCGTGATAAGGACACCTGGATAACATGTGTTTTAGGTAGTCAATCTGTGCATGACACCGTCATTGCAAGCGAAAAAGTAACTCTGTACCTGAATTAAGTCCTGATCATCTGATGCAGAAGTCCGCGCCCGCCTTTACGGCATGGGATGTATAATTGCGGAACAGTCGAATCGATATGCAAGCTCTTCTGCAGATGCATGATCTTAAGCGAGGCGATAACAAGGGGCGCAAGATCGTGCTTCGCCGATGGAACAAGCATGGTAGTCGCAGATACCTTGTTTAACGCCGACAGATTGGGTGACGAAATCTGTCAAAGAAGACGTTTGTATCTGCTTTAGGGAGACTCCTTCAATGACTTTATATTCAGAATGCGGCTCAAGATATACAATAACACTAATATCCACAAGCTCAGGGTCATCGGGAACGCCAATAATCTTTCCTTTCTTCAGATGAATCTTGCCACGCTTGTCCAATCCAAAGTCCATACCAATCTCTCCTGTGCACTTCTTGATGATATTTAGAGCAACTCGAAGTTTGCATGCACCAGAAGCATAGATCTTCAGGTCATCCATATAAAATACATGAGTCACCTTATGCTCGCGATGATTTTCCCGCCGCAAAGGTACCTGGAGAATCGGGTAGTGCGATAGATAGTGGCAGAAGTGTGATGCAAAAGAGTAGAGGGCGCATAGTGTCGCCCTGAAAGACGCCCCTCCGGAATTTGACGCTGTACGTTTTCACACGATAATTTCCAGATGAGATAGTAAACATAATTTTCCAAAGGGGCATCAATCTCTCTATGCATCTCACTATGTGTGGATGAACCTTTAAGCTTTCCAACGGACAGCTGTTAAGTCTAAAAGAGGTTGAATCAAAAGCTTTCCGGTAATCAATCTAGCCCATCGACAGAGCGCGCTGGTGTCTCGCTGCGACTTTGCAGACGCATCTGTCAATTAGCAGGTTCTCTCGGCAGCCTGCTACACCTTTTTTAGCGCCACGTTTTTTATACATTTCTCTCCACACAGGCCAAATTCTTCGTAGTCCAGGGAACGAAGATCAAAAAGGTGCCTTTCACCACAAAATTTTAGAATGAAAACGAGGTATGCCATCATGTAGTGCTGATGCCTGGGATGAAGGCTCGTATGTTTGCAGGCAAAAATATGTGGTCCGAAGGAATTGCGCAATGTTCAAAGTTGGCGAAATCATGTTTTTGGGAGATTGCGATCAAGGTATTGATTTGCGA
>CAKNYM010000242.1:0-10124 GCA_932195095.1 Andricus curvator | reverse complement strand
GACACCTACTAAAGACAAGCAAAATGCAGTCAAAATACAACCAAACTGAAAAAAAAATCAACAAGAGACAAGTGACATGGAATTTAAACACAACAAAATAAAATAACACAAAACTAACAACAAAAGAAATAAAAAAAGGTGCTGACTCAGGACCACTAGGAATGTTGACACATTTCATGCTATTATGCCCACGAAACAAATCAGAAAGAAAAATCGACTTTATCAGGCGGAAGCACACAGAACACAGAAACCAACGCACTTAAGGGCATGCGACAGGCATAAAGACCTACATAACGGGCCTCACTTTTTTAATTTTCCGAATTTTATTTTGAATCTAAGAACTTTTTTTGTAGATAGAATATCGGGCTGAAACTTTGGAAAATATATAAAAAGAAAATAAACTACGTCTACGTACTTTATTCGCGGCGGAATTTTGCAAAAAATTATTTTTGAAGAAATTCAAGCTGGGTGAATTTTTGGAACCTAAGAACTTTTTTTATGAGTGAAATATTGGTTTCAAACTTTGAGAAGTGCAAGAGTCGACAGTAAAGTATGTTTATGTACATCATTTGAGTATAAAAGATGCGAAAAAAAAGATTCCAACTAAATGTCAACTCCGGTTGCCAGTTTAGTCGGTATTCGCAATGGGCACGAAAATACGAAGTCTGGCGACCACTAAACGAGGCTCTATCAGCTGGCTCGTCCACATCTGAAATGTGGGGTCCACGCTGTCAAAGATTGATGATCCGGTGTTCTTACAAGAATATTTTGAAAAAGTTGTGTCCAGTATAATAGTTGAGTGAAATATGTTGTTTCAATGTTGAATTATGTATGTATTAATATCGTTATTGGCCTCGTTCAGTGGCCTCCAGACTTGAAATTTTCGTAAAGTGACCATTCGTCCTGTATTTCGCAGGACAGTCCCGCCTTCAAGCAATGTGTCCTGTAAAGGTAAATATCCTGCAAAACGTCCTGTGAAAGACGATTTTTTGCAAAACGCCCCGCAAAAGGGTATTTTTTTCTACTTCGAGGTTTTTAGTTTCTCTCTACGTTGTCCACCAATCAAATTTGAGATTTCCACATTGAATCTGAACCCTGCTCCCTCAAACCTACAGTCGGCGTCCTGCATTTTACCGTTTCAAATATGGTCACTTTACATTTTCGTGCCCATCGCAAATACCGACCGAACTGGCAACCGGAGTTGACATTTAGTTAGAATTTTTCTTTTTGCATCTTTCGTACTCAAATGATGTACATAAACGTACTTTACCTTCGGCTCTTGCCTTTCTTAAAGTTTAAAGCCGATATCTCACTTATAAAAAAGTTCTCATTTTCAAAAAATGCACCCAGTTTTGATTTCTTCGAAAATATTCTTTTGCGAAATTTCTCCTCGAATGAAGTACGTAAACATAGTTCATTGTCTTCTCATACATTTTCCAAAGTTTCAGCCCGATATTCCATTTACAAAAAACTTCTTAGATTCAAAATAAAATTCGGAAAATTGAAAAAGTGCGGTCGGTAATGTAGGTATTTATGTCTGCCACATGCCCTTAAACGATTGAACTTTTTAAAATATTTACACACCTGTAGCTACTTCACAAGAATAGAAGAAAATGGAATTCCGTCTGCACGAAAAATGCATACCGCGCTCACGCTGTCAAGCAAAAACTAAAGTGACAATTGTCAGCGTAAATTACGCCCATGTCTACCATACTGTCATAAGACAAAATGGTTAAGCCGACACGCACCCCATTTCTGAGAAACGCGAGGGTGCCGGCTCGTCCCACAGTGACGACTTACGATCACACTTCCCTATACCTCAACAGTATAGACTGATACGTTTTGGCGATTACTCGAAACCGTAAATCGTATTATACGAATAATTCTATTTATTTATGTATATATCATTATTCATGTATTATATATTAAAAATTCTTCATACGCTTTCATACATTCGAAAATAAGAAAAGTATTGCTGTATGAAAATACTTAATTACAATAATGATTTTTGTACTCTTTGATATATGTAAAAGGAATGATTATTAATGTACAAAGATACGTGATTGTAATCATTTCTTCAGGAATTACCGTTTACAAATAATTATTATGTACTTTTGTGTTGTTATTATTATTATTTATACAGGGTGACCAAAAAGTAACGAAACACCTAAATAATTTTCCAGGTAAAATATTTTTCAAAAAGGTCAAGGTCATTCTTGAAGTAACTTTTAACTAGGAAACCAGTGGTGACATTGAATTTGACCTTGAGCTCGACCTTCAAGGTTATTTCGTGGTGAAAATTGTTTTTTTAAATGTGAAAGCCCTATTTTTGACAACGGCAATCGAAAGAGCGGTAAATTTTACGTCCAAAAGTGTACTCAGGTCATGGGTCAAGGATGACCAAGAACTTCAGCTGAAGGTTTTTAGGCTTGACTCAGTATAAAATTTAAAAGAAAAATGTGCGTATTGAATATTACTTATGCTAGCATCAAACCCACGAATAATAAAAAAAGTCGATCAAAGTATAGTTTTAACTTTCTTCACAAAAAATTTGATAAAATAATGAATAAATAAATGAAAATTTAAGAACTGAATAGTTAAAAGTTTAAGCTTCATTATAGATTGTTACTTCAGTAAGCAAGAAATTCCAAATTTTTTTACCACACAAAAATTTCTATCAATCATGAGTGAAGTAGTTTACATGTAAAAATTAGGTAGAGCTTTTACGTAAAAATACCAGATTACAATTTTCATTGTTTTTAAATGTTTATCTGCGTTATAAGTTTAACCTTCTTGATTCTGATTGAAATTTGAGTAAGGGCTAGTCCGTAAAGTCAAAATGCAACGCCTCATTGAAAGAGAAAGAATAACACTTGTTATGATGTGAGGTTGGGGTCAAGTGGAAAGATCTCTCAGGGCAGTAGTGAATGCTTTCAATCAAACATTTAGGGTTGGTAGAGATCCAATTGTACTCTCCACCGATCAAAATACAGTTAGTAGGTTTAATAATCTCGGCATTGTCAGAGATCTACCTAGATCAGGCAGACCAAGGTCAGCAACCAATAAGGAGAAGTCACTAGATGTTTTGTTATCATTTACTGAAAATCCGCATAATTCCATCCACAGAGCTGCTCCAGAGCATGACATAAGTGTATCGTCTGTACGCAACGTACTAAAAAGAGCGAAATTTCATCCATTGTAAGTAAAACTGGTTCACAAGTTGAATGAAGACGATTTCGATCGTCGCGTTGGGTTTTCTTAAGACATGATGGCCCGCATAGTTGAAGATCTTAAATTTCCATCAAACATAGCTTTTTCAGATGAAGCAACTTTCCATCTTGATGGAATTTTGAATAGACATAATTGCAGATATTGGGCAGATGAAAATCCTCACTGGATGCGAGAAAATAAATCGCAGTATCCGCAGAAATTGAATGTTTGGGCTGGAATACTTAAAAATAGATTTATAGGACCATTTTCCTTGATGTTAACTTAAAAGCACAAAACTATGAAGCTATACTTCGACATTTATTAGTTCCTGCAATCAGAGAAATAGCCGTACACAACTTTGAAGACATATGGGTACAGCGGGACGGTGCAGCTGCTCACTGTGGACGAGACGTTCGCGCTTACTTAGATGAGGTATTTGTTGATCGGTGGATAGGACGGAGGGGCACAATTGAATGGCCAGCTAGGTCACCTGATTTGACAACTCTAGATTATTTTTATTGGGGTTATCTGAAGGATGGGGTGTTCAAAACAAAACCTCAAAATTTAGATGAATTACGGCAAAGGATCATATATGAGTCAGCTCTCATTCCCACTGAAATGATTCAAAATGCTGTTGATGCTTTTCATCATCGATTAGCTTACTGTCAAGAGGTGAATGGAGAACAATTCGAGCACTTGTGAAAAGATGTTGTGCTAATTAATGCTTATAATCATATGTGAGAGGCGAGGGGACTCACTTAAATCTAGCACCCTGATCGTGAGAGGTGAGGGGACTCACGCAAATCAAGCCCCCTGATCGTGAGAGGCAAGGGGACTCACGTAAATCATGCACCCCAAAGGGAACAGATTTTACTACGTCAACGTCGTTGTTCCTAGGTAACGCTAACTGTAAAGAAAATTGACCTGCAAATGACCTTTAAAGTCAAGCTCAAGGTCAAATTCAGGGTCACCCCTGGATTCCTCGTTAAAAGTTACTCCAAGAATGACTTGGTTCCTCGTCGACAGTTCGGAAGACCATATTTGTCGGATGAGACGTTTGTATCTGCATCGAAGAGTATTCTTTAAAGATGTCACGTCCTGAATGCGGCTCTGTGGCACGCTCAGGTATACATAGGTCTCTCCAGCGGCAAGGTGTCGTATAGCACTTTTGTCGAGGAGCTCAGGATCTTCGGGGCTGTCATTAAGTTTTCCTTTCTTCAAATTAACCTTGACGCATTTTTCTAACCCGAACTCCATTCCAATTTCTTGAGTGTACTTCTTGACAACTTCTAGAGCTAGATGTAGTTTCTCTTTATTTTTAGCATAGATCTTGAGATCATCCACGTAAAATACATAAGTGAACTTATGCTTTCGATCTCCAGGTTTTCCGCAGAGTTACCCTTCGGAATGGCGAAGTGCGAGAGATAGTGGCAATAATGTGAGGCAAAAGAGGAGAGGGCTCATGGTGTCGCCCTGAAACACATCTCTCTGAAAGTTGACACTGTTAGTGATCACACGATGTTTTCCAGATGAGATAGTAAATCTGGCTTACCAAAGCGGCATTAATCTCTCGATGCACCTCACGATGTGTGGTTGAACCTTTAAGCTTTCCAACAGACAGATGATAAGTCTATGGGAGGTTGAATCGAAAGCTTTCCGGTAATCAATCCATGCCATCGACAGGAATCGTTGGTAGGATGCTGCGTCTTTAAAAACACATCTATCGATGAGCTGGTTCTCCCGACATCCTGCTACGCCTTTCTTTGAGCCGCGTTGTTCATACATTTCTCGCCACACAGGTCCAATTGTCCGAACAATCCTATCATTTAGGATAGCTGTAAAGATATTATACAGTGTGTTCAGACAAGTTATTGGCCTGTAATTCTTAGGGTCAGCTACGTTGCCCGTCTTTGGCACGAGCACTGTGCGCCCCTCACCAACCACTCCGGGGTAGGCTCTTCCGACTTTAGATAGAAGGTGAAAATTCGGGCCAGATGCTGGTGGGTTGAAGGAAACTTCTTCCACCAGGAGGTCTTGATACCATCGGGTCCCGCAGCGGAATAGTTCTTCATGCCTCTTAATACGTTTTTCAGGTCCTCGGTAGTAATAGGTGGGCATTCCTCCTCAGGTGTTCTGAGAGCATTGAACATCTCCTTGAAGCTATTTATGTTCTTTGAGCCTTCTTCAAGTGGATGTTGCTCTTCGTAGACTTCTCTCCAAAATGCGTCGACCTCCTCTGGTGTGGGCGGATGGTCGACAGTAGCTGGAGGGTCTTGGAAGAGTCGAGAAGGGTCAGACAAAAACTGTTGATTTTCTCCGACCCACCTCTCTCTCGGCTCTAGACTTCTCCTAGCGTTAGATAGTACTCGTATTCTGTCAACAATATGCTTCCTGATGGTCAGTAGCTTTGACTTGTTGATTGTGTGATGACGGATCCGCAGTTCTTGCGCGAACTATCGAACATTGGCAGTGAAAGACCTGCCAGATGTTATGTAGTCAATGACACACTGAATGCGGGACGCGTACTGTCTTGCCCAGCCTATCTTTGTGCTGAGGTAATATATTCGTCTTTTGGTCTTATGATCAACCATTGATTTTGTTTTACGGTTTGCATCTGCCAAAGTTCTCGCTGCATTGTACAGAACACAATTGATAGTCCAGCGGTCGGATTCTTCGGAACAATCTTCGCGAAGCTCATCATCCAGTTCAGTCAGATCTTTCGGCTTGTGAGAAACCTGCATTTTGGCGTTTCTTCGGGTCCGGAAGCATCGTTATTCCTCTATTGGATGCCTGTTCGCGGTTGATTTCAGTGTTATCTCTCTTTTTCTGTTGCCGGCTTGTTCTGGCTGCGGTTGAGTAGGCGCTCCACTTATATAACCCCTTTTCCGGACTTCCTCGGCACGGTTTCGCGGACGTTGATGCGAAAAATGCGAGAGCTCTGGGTGTTTCTTGCACCACAGAGTATGCAGTGGCGCCATGTAACCTTTTCGTTCGGGAGCCATACTGGTATCATAGCACTCCAGCAGGTCATCCCTGAGTCGATCCGTCCACTTGAAAGTAATGAGATTCTGCCGGTCAATCGCATTGACTCTGCCTTGATTGGCTCCCCCAACTCTAGGGTAGTCGGCATTGTTGTCCGACCCATTGTCAAGAGCCCTGCGTGTTCGATTGTTTTGAACCGCACTTACTACAACTAGGTTTGGAGTTGTCATTGTTGTTTCCACGAGCAGCTATGGAAAGGGTTCGTCCATCCTTGGAGAGCCCCGCGTGCAAGGATAAGGCTGGTACTCTCACCCAGGTGCTATTCAGCTTTCGGCACGGTTGTAACGCCTTCGCTTACGGGTAATTCCTTCGGGACCATCCCTGGACAATTGTCCGCGACTGCTTATTAATTATTGTAACCATATTCAGCAGAAACCCTTGGTTCGGAAACCAAATTGATAACAGTTTTTGCTTAATAAATAATGCATAATAGCATTAAATATATATAGTTAAAAGTTTGTCATAAGGACAACCGCAGGATTTCGCCGGGAGCGGGTACTAATCTGAAAAATTGCACCCGCTCCCAGCGAAATCGCGGTAAAATTTCAGCTGTAACCACGTCTCACGACCGTGAGATAGGTGGTTACAGTCTGCGACAAACTCAATACGATGATCCGGCAAAAGTCTCGTGTACCCTGAGGGCACGGAGCGACCCAAGGACGACCGCCTTCTGCATTTTCCCCGCAAGTGCCTCAGCATTTTTTTGACACGCAGGGCAGCTTTTCAGGCTATTAACCAGTGAAACCTTGGCACCTCCAAGAGCGCCGATGATCAAGACGATTAGTTTAAAAGAATATTCCGGTTATAACTGTCGCATCTCCCTTATAAGATCTTTATACCTCTCTTTCTTTTCTTTCTCCTTGGCTGTGACGTTTTTGTCGGTGCCGAAAATTCGATAACGAACATGGTTCGTTTCTCGAAGTAAAGGAGTACTATGTCAGGCCTCGAGTGCGCAACAGAAACAATTGTCGAGAATATGAAGTTCCAGTATATGCGGCACCTCGCATTTTCGACGATTGACTCTATTTGTCTAGGAGCGTTTAGCGGAGAGGTATTTGGGCTAATGCCATGTAGGTCGTTCCCGCATGAGTTGGACAACTAGATAGTATGTGTCCCAGATGCTCGGGGTGTGCATGACACGCTCTGCAGCTATCATCGGGAATGCCTTGGCTCAAAATGTGGCGACGGTATGCTAGAGTGGAAATGACACCGTCTTGACATGCCAAAATGAAGCCTTCCGTGCTTGACATCAATCCGGGTGATCTAAGGAAAGCAAACGTTAGCTCATACGACATCGACTGATCTTCCACATTTCTGTGGAAAATGCCGTGCATCCTCTTGTCGAGGAGCTGTTCGTGGAAGCTTTTTCCTGTGCTTTCTTAATCCGGGCCTTCAGAAGTGAGTATTCAATGTGGATAAGATTTGATGCATTTTGCTCACCCCTAATATTGAAGTCAAGGCCGAGTGTTTCAGCAGCCTCCTCCGCTGCTTTGTACAGAAACGCCCCTTTTCCCACTTCTTCGTGTTTCCTGACCATTTTAAGAAGAGGGTCTTGTCCATTTGCAACTATATGTGCTGTACCCAGAATGAGTCTGTTGTGAAGACATTCAAGATTCAGTATTCCGCGACCACCTAGGCGGCGTGAGATGTAAAGTCGCGGAACAGAAGACTTAAGGTGCATGCTCTTGTTCATGTGCAAAACCTTTCGCGTCCCGATATCAAGGGATCTGAGCTCGTCCTTCGTCCATGGAACCACTCCAAATGAATAGAGTACTACCGGGACGGCAAGCATGTTCGTTGCAGATACTTTGTTTCTCGCCGACAGTTCGGAAGACCAAATCTGCCGGATGAGACGTTTGTATCTGCATCGGAGAGTATCCTTTATAGATGTCGCGTCCTGAATGCGGCTCTGTGGCACGCCCAGGTATGTATAGGTCTCTCCAGCGCAAAGGTGTCGTATAGCGCTTCTGTCAACGAGCTCAGGATCTTCGGGGATGCCATTAAGTTTTCCTTTCTTCAAATTAACCTTGGCGCATTTCTCTACCCGAAATCCATTCCAATCTCTTGAGTGTACTCTTTGACTATGTTCAGAGCTAGATGTAGTTTCTCTTGATTCCTAGCATAGATCTTAAGATCATCCATGTAAAATACATGAGTGACCTTATGCTTTCGGTTTCCAGGTTTGCCATGAAATACACCTCTCTGAAAGGTGATACTGTTAGTGATTACACGATGTTTTCCAGATGAGATAGTAAATCTGGTTTTCCAGAGCGGCATTAATGTCTCTATGCACCTCACGATGTGTGGATGAACCTTTAGGCTTTTCAACAGACAGATGATAAGTCTATGGGAGGTTGAATCGAAAGCTTTCCGGTAATCAGTCCAGGCCATCGATAGAAATCGCTGATAGGATGCTGCGTCTTTACAGACACATCTATCGATGAGCAAGTTCTCCCGCAGTTCGCGCGCGAACTGTCGAACCGTGGCAGTGAAAGTCCTGCCAGATGTTATGTAGTCAATCATACACTGAATGCGGGACGCGTACTGTCTTGCCCAGCCTATATTTGTGCTAAGTTGATGCACTCGTCTTTTGGTCTTATGATCAACTGTTGGTTTTGTTTTACGGTTTGCATCTGCCAAAGTTCTCGCTGCATTGTACACACTGAAATTGATAGTCCAGAGGTCGGATTCTTCGGAAAAATCTCCACGAAGCTCATCATCCAGTTCAGTCAGATCTTTTGGCTTGGGAGAAACCTGAATGTTGAAAAATCGTTCTTCCTCTATTGGATGCCTGTTCGAGGATGGTCTCAGTGTCGCCTCTCTTTCTCTGTTGCCGGTTTGTTCTGGCTGCGGTTGTGTAGGCGCTCCGCTTATATAACCCCTTTTCCGGAGGTCCTCGGCACGGTTTCGCAGACGTTTTTGCGAAAAATCCGAGACCTCTGGGTGTTTTTCGCACCACAGAGCATGCAGTCGCGCCATGTAACCTTTTCGTTCAGGGGCCATACTGGTATCATAGCACTCCAGCAGGTCGTCCCTGAGTCGATCCGTCCACTTAAAAGTAATGAGATTCGTCCGGTCAATCGCATTGACTCCGTCTTGATTGGCTCCCCCAACTCTGCAACTATGTTTGGTGTTGTCATTGTTGTTCCCACGAGCAGCTGGGGAAAAGGGTTAGGCCATCCTTGTAGAGCCCCGCGTGCAAGGATAAGGCTGATACTTTGAGAGGTCGCCCAGTATCCCAGAGTCACCGTATGAGACACCTCACCCAGGTGCCATTCAGCTTTCGGCACGGTTGTTACTCCTTCGCTTAGGAGTTATTTCTTCGGAACCATCCCTGGACAATTGTCCGCGACTGCTTATTAATTATGTTAACCATGTTCAGCAGAAACCCTTGGCACAGGTACCCTCTATTCGCAACCCGAGGTCGCGTTCGGTGGCTTAGTCATAGGCCCTTCGGTTCGATTCCCAAGGAATCAAAACCGAGAACAAAAATATATATATATATATATATACCATTAAACCATTTCCCTTTCAGGGTAGGCGTGACACTACCCGATTCGGGTAGTGTTTCTAGGTTTTTCTTGTAGTTATAAATAACTACAAGTGTGGGCTCACCACACCCAAGATGTGCCAACAGCACTCATGTCAGTATTCTTGAATGGTCACCCATCCAAGTACTAACCGCGTCCAAGGCTGCTTAACTTCAGTGATCTGACGAGAACTGGGTTTTTCAGCGTGGTATGGCCGTTGGCCTATATATATATATAAATAATAATAATAATATATAAATATATATATATATATAATATATAAAATCAAGTTGCCTAAAACGTATGATGCTTATGCAAATCCACAGTTTTTGACTAATCGGC
>CAKNYM010000240.1:0-20816 GCA_932195095.1 Andricus curvator | reverse complement strand
CACTATTATAATAAAGTTTGTTTATAAAAAGAGCTAGGCACCACTGGCTCTACCTTTTGATTTTTCTTTTAAAGCGTTAGAGAAGAAATGACTATATTAATTATACACGTACAAGTTTTTGGAAATCTGAACGAGCCAGGTTTCGACAATCCCTATAAAATCAAACTTTTCATAATTTATACAGGAATTTTAAAATCTTACATAACCATGACAGTTTCAGAAGAAGAACTTGATAGTCCTGTTGACTCGTGCTGATGCGCTCCGCTCATTTAACCATTTATATTTTTCTTCTTCGTCTCCCTGGTTGATGAAAGCCGACTGTGGGTATTCCCTTTTGTCAGATTTCTTGCCTGCTCTTTGATAATGACTGGTGGGGATTCCGAAGCCTTGCTCTTCGCCTGTCGCCGTGCGCCGCTTGCATGTCCCATTTTCTCTTTTTCAACAGGTTCAGTCACATTCGCAGATACATTGGTATCCTAAGTTACGGATTCCAACGCTGACAGATTCCTGGACTCGAATTTTTTGTCATCCACATGTATCGCAGTATAGCTAAAGGAAGCTTCCAGGTCATAATTTCTAGCCTTTTTTAGATACGGAAGCAGAGCCTTCCTCACCTTTCTCAAAATTTGTAAATTCTCGAGATTATGAAATTCGACGAATTTCTTACGTCCTGCAGGGAACAAACTTATCTGGTTTAAATAATAATTTGTTCAAAAGACTTTCCCCTTTTTGAACAAAATCTAGGACTTCGAAACAGGGTTAAGGATAACTTCCGAAGATCAAAAAACTACACAAATATTCTAAAAATAAATCGGAATACAATTGTGTACAGAACATTAAAGTTTATTAAATTTAGGAAATTGCAAAATCAGAAGAGAGATATCTGGCTTGAATTTAAAAAAAGGATTGTGTTGCTCCATTTGGTTTCGTTTTACTTTACTCCATTTACTTTTAAATTTGACGAGCACTGAAGACTCTTCAAATAGCGGAATCTCGCCGTCCAGATCTTCACCCTGCAATAAAGGAAGACCTCAATGACGAGTTTTAAGGAAATGAAGTATTATGAGTTCTTGCCTCATTTATTGAAACTTACCGGTTGTATATTTCAATTTGCACTTATCACCCTTTTAAACTGGGCGAGTAATAGTTTTGGGGTTTCACTGGGATATTTTTAATATGGTTCCTTGAGAAATTGCTTTTTCTAACACGGTTTGATTTTCCTCTCGTTGACCGCTAAATGTACTGGTGCAGATGTTCATTGTTGTATAGATAGCTTCGATTCTCTTCCTGCTAATACACCATGATGATGGTTGACGACGAGGATTGTCAAAGGAAATTAATAATCATCAGGTAGGCTCAGCTCTCCTGCTGGTAGTTGATGGTGATAATGGTTGACAATGGAAATTGTCAAAAGAATCTTTCAGAGGTGGCTTTTCACTTACTTTTAAGGGAATTGAAATTCTAACCGACTTCAGTTCGATTGAATTTCCGAAGCACAACACTAAACTGATTCTAATTTATATTTGAAATTTTATGACGATCACTTTAAATAGGTTCCAAGTGACCAGAGTCTATCTGGTCTTTAACCTCTTAAGCGGCATAATGTATTCAAAGAAATGTGCCCTGGGGGTCAAGATAAATATGAGCTTTGATTTTCGTCCATCCTGGTGGTTTGTTGTCTTTTTAATTGCAGAATACGAATCTGTAGTCCAAATTTGGGGGGTTTTTGGGCTGAGGAATACGACTTCATATTTAAAATTTTAAATAACTGATTTAGCATGACCCGTAAGATACATGCGTTTGACGCCATATGGCGTCAATGTCCCCCGGAGCACGACGAAAATTGACGACGCCCGGCGTCTATGCCGCTCAAGGGGTTAATATTTAATTATAAATTTCTTGCGGAGTTTTCTAGGCTCTAGGGTAGAGCTTCCACCCGATTTGAGATGTGAAGAAGAACTGAGTTTTCAAGCAGAGCTTTCGCTCGATTTGCAATGTGTAGATTGACTGCTTTCTGATGTTCTTTGGAGAAGATCTTTCGCCTGATTTGAAATTTGTAAATAGAAAGACGCTCTAATTCTGATCCTGAGTTAATATAGGTCGGATTTCATTGTAATCACAACGAAAATCGTAACAACGAAAATCATAGCAATTAAAAGCGATTGATATCCATGTGTCTAGAACTTAAGGCGTACCACTTGGGGATGCTGTGACTTGAGTCCAAGGAACTGGTAATTGTGCTACCATCTTTTATGTTCCGTGGCTCATTTTTATGAGCTGGTTCCGAAGATTCATAGGCAGAAAGACATTGTATTTTAGCGGCGTATAGAGAAGTCAAGATGTCCAAACTGCGTGGTCAGTACTGCGGAGTTTAGACTATTGACTTTATCATAATATATATATATATATATATATATATAATTTAAATTATAAGTATATATATAGCAATGATTAATAATATAAGTATAAATAATATGGTTATGATACGTCATAGGATGTAAACCTCCCCCCTTAAATTTGTAAACGTATGACTGAAATGACACATGTATAATTGTGTATATATATGTGTGTGTAATTTTAAAAAGGGGTTAAACATCCACGGCATGGTCCCACTGGGGAATGACACTGGCTAACGATCAACTCACAACGACAGGCTGCCGAAACCCTCGTGTGTCTTGAGGACACGAAGCGACCTAAGGATGGCAGCTTTCTGCATTCATAGCGCAAGTGCCTTGGCATATTCTTAGCACGCGGGTATGACTTTAAGGTTACGAACCATTGAAAGTTTCGCACGTCCGAGAGCAAAGATCACAAGGATATTTACGTTAACCAAACATTCTAGGTACAGTCGTTTCAGCTCCATTTTAAGGTCTTGATACCTCTCCTTCTTTTCCTACTCCTTGGCAGTGATGTTGCAATCGGCCAGAGCTGAGAATTCGATCACGAATATAGTTGGCTCCTCGAAGTCTTGGAGAACAATGTCAGGCGTCGAGTGTGCAACAGAGACTGCTATCCGAAAATCGTAGTTCCACAAAATTTGGCACTTTTCGTTATGGACAATTGACTCTATCTCCTTCGGAGCATTCGGCAGAGCAGGGTCGCGGCTAAAACCGTGCGAGTGACAAAGATGATAATGAAGCACTCTTAGGGCTGCATTATTTTTGTAGAGATACATCGTTCCCACGTGAGTGGGACACCCAGATAGTATGTGTTCTAAGTACTCAACCTGTGCATTACATGCACTGCACCAATCGCTGGGAACTTCTTGGCATAAAATGCGCTCACAGTATACTAAACTGGAAGTGACACCGTTCTGATATGCGAAAATGAAACTCTCTGTACCTAAATTAAGCCCCGATGATCTGAGGAGAGCAAAAGTTTGCTCCTTCGACAAGGACTGTTTTTCCACATTTCTGTGAGAGTTTCCGTGCATTTTCTTGTCAAGTAGCTGTTAGCGTGATTTTTCAACCTGTGCTTTACTTACTTCGATTTTTAGAAGTGAAGCATCTAGATGCTGTAATGCACTTTCCTCATTCCTGATGTTAAAATTCAGGCCAAGGGTCTCGGCCGCCTGCTCCGCGGCTTTGTAAAGGGACGCTCCTTTGCCAATCGCCTCGTGTTTCCTGACCACTTTTTGGAGAGGTTCTTTGCCATTTGCAATGGTGTAAGTTGTATACCATTAAGCCATTTCCCTTTCAGGGTAGGCGTGACACTACCCAATTCGGGTAGTGTTTCTAGGTGGATAGTTTTCTTGTAGTTATAAATAACTACAATTTTGGGCTCACCACACCCATAATATGCCAACAGCACACAGTATTCTCGAATGGTCACCCATCCAAGTACTAACCGCGCCCAACGCTTCTTAAATTCAGTGATCTGACGAGAACTGGTTTTTTCAGCGTGGCATGGCTGTTGGCTTAGAACAATTAGCTTATGAAGACATTAGAGATTCGAAAGTCTGCATCCCCCTTAACGGAGTGAGATGTATAATCGTGGAACGGACGAATTGATATGCAAGTTCTTATGCATGGTCTTACGTGTGGCGATATCAAGGACCATAAGCTCATTCTTCGTTCATTGAACCACCCCAAACGAGTAGTGTGGTACCGGGACGGCAAGCATGTTAGTTGCAGATACCTTCTTCAACGTCGACAAATTTAAAAACCAAATCCGTCGAAGATGATGCTTGAATCTGCTTCGGAGAGACTCGTTCACTGATGTTACGTCCTGAATGCGGCTTTGAGGCACTCTCAGGTATGTATATGTATCTCCAGTTTGAAGATGTCTAACAACACTTATATCCACAACCTCAGGGTCCTTGGGAACGCCGACAATCTTTCCTTCCTTCAGATGAATCTTGGCACATTTGTCCAATCCAAAGTCCATACCAATCTCTCTTGTGTACTCCTTGACGATATTTAAAGCACTCTGGAATTTTCTTTCACCAGAAGCATACATCTTGAGGTCATCCATATAAAATACATGAGTCATTGTATGCTAGCGATGATTAGTGTCGCCGCAAAGGTTAGGAGTATTTTATAGTGCGAGAGCTGAAGACAGAAGTGTGATGCAAAAAATCGGAGGGCTCATAGTATCACCCTGAGAGACACCCCGCTGAAAGGTGACGTCGTTCGTTGTCACACGATAATTTCCAGACGACATAGTAAATCTAGTTTTCCAAAGGGGCATAAATCTCTCTATGCACCTCACTATATGTGGATGAACCTTCAAGCTTTCCAACAAATAGATGATAAGTCCATGAGAGGTTGAATCAAAAACTTTCCGGTAGTCAATTTAGGCTATTGACAGGACGCGCTGATGGGCTGCTGCGTCTTTGCAGACGCACTTGTCAATTAGCAGGGTCTCCCGGCAGCCTGGTATACCTTTTTTCGAGCCAGGTTGTTCGTACAACTCTCTCCACACAGGCTCAAATCTTCAAACAACCTGTTGTTTAGGACAGCTGTGAAGATCTTATACAGTGTGTTCAAATAATGTATTGGCCTGTGATTCTCTGGGTTGAACAAGTTGCCATTTTTTGGTAGGAGTATAGTGCGTCCTAACACCAGCCACTGCGGAATGGACGTTTCCGACTTCAAATATTTGGTGAATTTGAGGCGTTCCTCCTCAGATGTTATGAAGTTTCCGCAAAACTCCTTGAAGCGCATGATATTATTAGTATCTTCTTTCAAGTACAATGCTTTCGGGATCTTGTATACCTCTCTCCAAAAAGTCTCTACCTCATTGGGCTTGGGTGGATTTTTGACAGAAACAGGGAAATCGCTGAAGAGGCGCGGTAGGTCAGCGAGAAACTGTTGATTCTCCCTAATATATCTCTCTCTCTTCTGAATTATCGTTCTTGCGTCAGATAAACCCCTTATTTTGTCAACAATATGCTGCTTGTCAGCAGCTTTGACTTTTTAAGTGTGTGATTGTAGATCCTTAGTTCTTGGGCAAATTTTTGAACCGTTTTCTTTCAACTGTCTAACATATGTTATGTAGTCAATCACACACTGAACACGGGACGCATACTGTCTTGCCCATTCAATCTTCTTGTTCAGTTGATGTGAGCGTCTTTGGTTGTTTGATTCATCGTCGCTTTAAGCCTTCGATTTGAATCAGCCAAAACTGTCGCAGCTCCATAAACTGAACCATTGATGGTCCAGAGGTCAGAATCCTCCGAGATATCTTCACGGAGGGAGGCATCAATTTCAGCTAGATCTTGGGGCTTGGGAGGAACCTGCATGTCCATGTTCCTTCTTGTCCTGTAATCGCGATCATCTCTGAGAAGGTGCTTGCTTCTCGCGGTTGATCTTAATGTCGCTTCCTCATCTTCGTCTGCAGCTTGCTCAAGCAACGGTTGGGGAAGCGCTCTGCGTACATATCCATTTTTCTAGAGGTTCCCGATTTTATCTTAGAAACGAATTAGGAAGTTAGTCAGAATTATTATTATTATTATTCAATAATTTGTTTTTCGACCTAAGATCGATACAAATGAGTAACAATATAAGATACAAATATAAACAAAAAGTAATCATATGCGGCCAGATTGAACAGCAGAATAGAATGAAGTATATTACAAAAATTGTATAAAGGAAAAATTTGTTTGAGAGTATCAAAACAATGACGTCTCCAGGATGAATGTTCTAATTTGTAGAATTTGACGGACGTACAATGCAATTTTGCGCAGCTCGCGTGGACAATAAGAGTTTAAAAGACTCAACCAATACTGACTATTGACTGTCGTGGTTGCTGGCTGACCTAAGATTGATATTCTTGAGTCTGAGTAAGCAGGACAAACAGCTAGTAAATGATGAAGATCCTCTGTTACAGAAAGGTTACATATGGGGCAGAGTCTAGCAGGATCATAAGTCAATTTATATTCTCCAAAACGTATATAACCCCTGATAGAGCCTAGAAGTCTGAGTTGAGCAATCATAAAAATTATATAAAAAGGTAATCTTAGATGCAGGTATGATTAAAAGTCCGGATAGAGTTTAAGATGTGGGAAGACTTGGAGACTACTTGAATGGAGGGATCTTTCATAGTCGGAACGCCAGAGATAGTCAGAAAAGTTATTCAGAAAAACATCCATGTTTTCATCGAGAGCCACAGAGTCCAAGTCAAGCCACATTTTCTCGGAATTACTTAGAGTGAACATATTTTTGAGCTGGAGAATCCAGTTATACTTCGGATTGCCATCAGGTTTTAAGGACATTGCCTTCAATTTAAGAAAACATCTTTTAGGATACCTATCATCAGGCATACCCAGAAACCTCGACAACCATCTTAACGCTGACTTAAAGATATCGAAAGCTAACTGTAATCTACCTGTCTCCAAGCGGAGGGCAAAATTCGGCATGTATGATAGCAAGCCTAGTATTTTCTTAAAGAAAGAGGACTGTAATTTCTCGACTGAATCAAAGTACCTTAATCCCCAGACTTATATTGCGTAAAAAAGAACACTAAGCGTGAGGCTACGAAAACGGGTAGTCTTAGTTTGCCAGGCATTAGATTTAGCTGCAAGTAAAATTCTTGAAACAGCACCCATAGCAATATTCGCAGCAGACATTCTTTTTATGAACTCTTTATAAAAAAGACCCGAATCTGATGTGTTCATACCGAAATAGACGAATTCGCTCACTACTTCCAGCTGAGTCTGTGCGTAGAAGAATTAGTATTCACATGGCCGACCTTTGTGGTATACCATAACTTTTGATTTTGCTTCATTGACCGTTAAAAAATTGATCATACAGTATTGCGCGATAATGTTAATTTTTGCTTGTAAATCCGCCTGAGAGTAAGCGAATACGACTATATCATCAGCATAAGCAAGCAGAATAACGTCACATAAGTGATCTATTGAAATTCCATGCACACCGTGATTTCTTAAGTACTCTTCTAGATCATATATGAAAAGCGCAAAAAGGAGAGGACTAAGGATCTCTCCTTGAAGCACCCTACAAGTTACCTTGACGAACGAAGTGTACGAATGGACATGTTAGCGTTATCATAAAGATTTTTTATAATTCGTATAAGTTTAGTGGAGATGCCTATCCTTAGAAGTTTACGCCATAGATGACAGTGGTTGACTGAATCAAAAGCCTTTTTGAAATCTATATAAAAAGCAAAGATTCGTCGCTTTGGTGTAGACAAATGAATCTGAATTGAAGAATTTAGGGTGAAAATGTGGTCTATACAACTTCTTCCAGGCCTGAAACCGGTCTGATTTTCTGGAAGAATGTTTACCTCGTTAACCCACGCAGTCAGCCTTGTCAACAGAATCTGAGAGAAGATCTTAGCAATACTATTTACAAGGGCAATTCCCCGGTAATTATAAGGATCAGATTTATCGCCCTTTTTATGCAACATAAATGCATGCATTTTAGCCCAACTAGATGGGACTCTTTACTCAGCCCAGATCTCGTCGAATAGGCGCCCTAAGTAATGTACCCAATTTTCCGGAAGGTTTTTACAAAATTCATTGGGAATCCCATCCTCCCCTGGCGCTTTATTACATTTGCGTTTCAATAAAGAGGCTTTAATTTCATCAATCGAGATATTACAGTCCAATAAAAGGTGTTCGTTTACAATCCACTGTATGCAAAGGGGAGCCTCAATCGGATAGAGAGAAAAAAGAAAGTCTTGCCATACATGCATGCTTACATTGTTAGTCGAAGGAGACCGCAGACTAAATCTATTGACCGCTGTCCGAAAATCCTTAGGATTATTAAAAGCCGCCAGAGAATTCGGCAGTGAACAAGCCCGCAACAGAGAAAAGAAAATTGGATGACGAGCTTCATGGAGATTTTTCCGAAGAGTCCGACCTCTGGATTATCAATTGTAGGGTGTGTAATGCAGCGAGAACTTCAGTGGATGCAAACCGTAACACAAAACCAAACACTGATTAGAAGACCGAAAGATGACTGCATCAACTCAGCACAAAGATAGGCTGGGCAAGACAATACACGTCCCGCATTCAACGTGTGATTGACTACATAACATCTGGCAGGAAATTTTCTGCCAGGGCCTGACAGTTTGCGCGCGCACTGCGGATCCGTCTTCACACACTCAACAAGTCAAAGCTGCTGACCATCAGGCAGCATATTGTTGACAGAATATGGATACTATCTGACGCTAAGAGAAATCTAGACTGGAGGGAGAGGTGGTTCAGAGAAAATGAACAGTTTTTCTCTGACCAATGTCGACTCTCTCAAGACCACCCAGTTACTGTCGACTACCCGTCCAAACGAGAGGAGGTTGAGGCATTTTGGAGAAAAGTCTACGAAGTCCAGCATCTATTAAATGAAGATACAAAGAACAAAGATAGCTGCCGTGCCGTGCCCTGATAACACCTGAGGAGGAATGCCCACCTATCACTACCGAGGAGGTAAAAAAAGTATTGAGAGGCATGAAGAACTATTCCGGCTCTTACTCTTACGGCATTAGCCGAAATACCGCTCCGCTGAACGCTCCTAGGGAAATAGAGTCAATTGTCGAAAATAAAAAGTGCCGCATATACTGGAATTTCATATTCTCGACAATTGTTTCTGTTGCGCACTCGAGGCCTGACATAGGTCTCCTCGACTTCGAGATACGAATCATGTTCGTTATCGAATTTTCAGCACCAGCTGACAAAAACGTCCTAGCCAAGGAGGAAGAGAAGAAAGAGAGGTACCTTATAACGGAGTTGCGACGGTTATATACGGAATATTCTGTTAAGCTAATCGTCTGGATCATCGGCGCCCTTGGAGGTGCCAAGGTTTCACTGGTTAATAGCCTGAAAAGCATCCCTGCGTGTCAACAAAATGCTGCGACACTTGTGGGGAAAATGCAGAAGGCGGTCGTCCTTGTGTCGCTCCAAAACTTCAGGTTGTACGAGACTTTTGCCGGATCAGCGTATTGAATTCGTCACAGACTGTAACTACCTAGCTCACGGTCCTGAAACGTGGTTACAGCTGAAATTTTACCGCGATTTCGCTGGGAGCGGGTGCAATTTTTCAGATTAGCACCCGCTCCTGGCGAAATCCTGCGGTGTTCCTTATGACAATTTTTTAAGTATATATGTTTTTTGAAGGTGTCCTTGAAGCATAACCTAATTGTTGTGATTAGAAAGAAAAAGGAAAAGACTTGGTCTAAGAACATTAAATATATACACTAGTCTGGAAGTTGTCGTTGACTTTTTTCTTTATTTATGTAACTAATACATGCCCAGACGTTAATTTTACGAAGGAATTAACATCACTTCCGTTTCTTCACCTTACAACTAAATATATAATTTAAAATAAAATACCTTACGCTGATTACTAAAATCCTTCTTTTAAGTTGTTTGTTTGTTTTTTCATTCGCAAGCACATACATAGAGTCTAACAGAAATTTACGCATCTTGATAATAAAAAATGAATTCTCATTTTTTCTTTATATTTGTGGTTTTGTTTGGATTGATAGCAATTTTTTTCATATGTGTGCTCTTTCAAAACATTTTTTGCATGGATTTGTCCACTTACATAGTTTCATTTTATTTTTGCTTTCAATATTTGTATCTCCTTCGCTAAAATCATAAATATCTGTTAGCTCCTCTAAAATTAGTAGGGGAGCCTTATGCTTCGCTTACATTCTATCAATTTTAAGTTCCCCTACTTTTACATGATAAATGGAGTGCTTGCTTATTTTGCATTCCGATTGGAATACCTTTTGCGGTGTACCTTCGAATAAATTAGTTCTTTCATAAAAAAGGACGAAAAAATTATATGCTTGACATATTTCATCAAGACATAGTATATGTAGCAAAAGATGCTTCTTATGTATAATTTTAAAACACCAGCAGTAGTCAGCCGGCATAGCTGCATTTCATCTTCCTTGGTACCTTAGGTCCACCTCTTTGATATCCTGATGAAATCGTCCAATTTGCTTCTCACTCACGTGTCCCAGATTGTCCGAGAAGAAGTCAAGATGAGAATGCAAAAAGTGAAGCTTAAGACTCATGTTGCATCCCAAATTTTTGAAGTGATTCAACATATTTGTCACAAGAACCTTGTAATTTTTTCTTTCACATTTCCTATGAAGCCTTTGGTCACTTCCTTAAAACTCACCCATGCTTTTTTTCAAGGTCTGTGATCGTTTTTACAAAATTATTATCCGTCACAAGCCTTCTAGTATCAGGACCAGTGAATACTCCTTCTTGAGTCTTAACTTTCCGCAGGTATTTAAAATTTATAAGAAGGTACTGAAAACATTTACAATCTCTCTTCAGTGTCTTTACAAACTACTTTATTGATCCTAGTTTAATATGCAAGTGCGGTAGCAGTACGTTACACAGATCAATCAATGATTCCTTCACAATATTTTGTGAACCTGGTTCCAATGACTTTGGCCAACTTTTTTGTTTCTAATGCAAAACACGTGATCTGCTGTTTCACTAACACAATAAACACGGAACTTTTGTGTAACCAGCTTGCAGCCCAAGAATTATACTAATTGCTTATAGGTCAACACAAATTTTCCACTTATGATTTTCGTACTGCACTAATTTAAAATAGTACATTGTGTATCGAGGGCGTAAAGAAGGCTATTTTGACGAGTGTGAACTTGTCGCTCGAGCGAAGCGAGGGCGGCAGTCATACGAGACAAAATAGCCGTAAGCCCTTGATACACACGATACCTTTTGTCCTATCCTTTTTGAAAGTAAGTATATGAAGCAAAGAGAGGATGTTTGGCGTACTTGACAATTTTAGACTATGAGTTGAAGAAAGAAATAGCGTACTTTGTTGTAGTGTGACTGTGGGGTTCAGCGCTACTGTTTTTTTCAAGATAAAGATAATTTCCTCCATATTCTAACTTGCGTGATGCAGTATATGTGTAGCGAGCGTAAAGTTTCATGTGCGCATGTGTGAACGTCACTGAGCTGCAAGGGGCCACATTACGCCTGCTTCACGTGCATGCAATTGCGCGTTTTCAAGGGGGGTCGGACAAAAATGAAATTTATATTGGTGTAAGACTCGCGTGGATGTACTAAGTGTAACATGGGAATTGAATCTTAAGGATAGTACACTATTCCCAATTCTTGTGATAAGCCGATTACGTCATTGCAGGATACCACAGAATCTTTTGTCAGAAAAGAATTACGTAAATTTTTTGTCACGATACCTATAGCAACAGATGGTTGTTCCTTTTTCGAGGAGATTCCTTCCTTATAACCGAGAGCCCTATAGTTCGGCCTTTTCTTACGATAAATCTAAATCCCTGATTAAATAATTTAGTGCAGTTTGGTCAAATAATTGTGGAGTAGTATCACAATCGAACCCAATGAAGTCCCCATCATCAGCTGCTTCTTAGAATGTGCGTTCTGCTTCACATGAATGTATCAGCAATGGAAGAGTTGGAGGAAGATTCGCTGAAGCTACGGGAATAGGTTTTCTAGCAGATTCTACATCGGGATATTTTGTAAGATGATTATTTTCACTATCGAAACTCCGCAAGTAACATGAAAAAAGTAGCATTCTTCATGACTAATAGCTTTTCGCTGAAACATTGGAACAGTGAAAGGCCAGTGTCCTAGCTTATTATTACTCCAAAATGTCAGAACTGTGTAACAATCTGTGCACACTTTATGAGGAACTCAATTTTCATCTTGGTGCTAGATTTCACAATTGAAATATTGTAAGTACAACTCTTTCATGACATCATTTATATCACATCCTTGTTTCTCGAGGACATACTGACCACAAACGTGAAGGAATTTATCCGGATGGTTTATACGGACTTTGTTAGACATTGTGACATATGAGTAAGGTATTGGCGATGAATGATAAGCTTGGACGAGATTCTGGATTGTCATTTGTGGAGCCGAATAGGATCGCCGCGTGAAGATAGTCAGGAGTGATTTGAATTTATTTTTGATGTGTGAAGTTAGTTACAGTGAATCAGGACTTAATGGGCAGTCTCATTGCTTGCTTTGCCTTATTTTGCTGAATCATGCTCTATCTCGACATACTATCTGCCATATTGAATCTCCCATTTAGAATTTTTGAATTTTTACTCAAAAGTCGTAATCACCTTTTGATAGAGACCCGGTAAGAAGGCTTACATTAAAAGGTATTAAAATTTTCATTACATGTAAATGCCGTTTCTGTCCTCCTTTTTTGAATCCCCGATTAGGCAGATAAAATATTTATATTGTAATCCTTCTCAAATCCGATTTGAGCTGTCGAACGTAACCCGAAATAAATTAAGAACACCCTTTTCGCTTAACGCATTAGAACCATTATAAGGCGCTTCAGAAGCATAAAATTGGTCAAATCTAGTAGGTTTGTTTATATATATATATATATATATATATATATATATATATATATATATATATATATACATATACATCACTTCATCAAGAATTTCTCGCTTTATTCAAATGTGATCAACTAAAAATATATAAAATCATGATAAACAATTTAACAAAATTAGTATTCATTACAGCTATCTGTGTAGCAATCAATCTTGCCAACGTAAAATGACTAATACTTTGTTTTTGAATGATTTCAACCTCATTATTATTCGAAAAACAGCAACTCAGAACAGCAAAATGTGCAAGTTGAAAAGGGATTAAAAATTGTATATTTCATGATCGATTTGGGGTATCCAAAAGTATGCAAAAAAATTTTGTCGACACTGGGTACAGGAAGGCATTCAGTTTAAGAGATAACTTCTATTGCTATGGGGATTCCAACCGCGAGGACAAAAACGGTATCGAAAAGGATTCAATAATTGTCACGTGACCATTAAGCAAGAAATTTTGGGATACTTTTCAATGCAAGCCTTCTTATCGGAGAGTTCTGAGGAAATCAATCTGATGTAACGTTTGGTGCATAGATACCTCAGAAAAAGGAATTTGTTGAAATAAAAGGTCCTACACTTGTAAATTTTTGACCATATCAGAAATATTGTATGTGCATTTCCGTAGATTTTTTCATAGGGATCTCGAATCTGTTGGTCCACTTGTCGAGTATCTTCTCGTTGTCATGTTATTTTCATCAGAAAATGTCAAAAAACGGCATTTTTGCACTTTTAGTTTAGAATATCTTAAAATCCTGACGTGCTAGACAAATTATGCTGCTACATTCGGATTAAGCCCAGAAATAGGTCAGAAAACATCTTTAGATCTCAAAGCTTTGAAGAGAAGGGGAAAATATTCGACAAATCACTTTGAATGTTACTAAAGTGGGCCAAAAGTCAACTGTTCCTAATTAAATTTATGATAAAATGATTGGTAAGCAAGAAATATCATTTTGAATATTTCAGACTTCAATCAGTCATAGCATGTGGGCTGCACGGTGGTACAAGTGGTATGAAAAATTACCCTGTTGATGACAATAGTAACTCTGTTGTCGCATTTATTCAGGGAAATCGGCTTGCTTCTGGATTTATTATTGTCATCGAAAGGGTAATTTTTTGTATCACTTGTCCTGTTGTGCCACCCACGCGCCAACACTGATTATATTCAGAAATATTAAAAATGATATTTCTTGCGTAACAATGATTTTATCATAAATTTAATTATTTTAATGCACTCGCCTTACGAAACTGCACATTTGAAGCATTCGTATTCCTTTTTAAAATAATCTAATAAGAGCGAGTAATAATGTTTACAAAGTTTTTCTATGCCGTCTTTTTTACGTAAATTGATACAATGTTGGGTAATAAGGCGAAACACCATAATTTCAGAAGAGTTTTTTATGCTTCGGGGTGGTTTGTGCGTTAGAATCATTTTTGTGCGGAAATAAGAAGAGATTCCAATTTTGCAATATTCTAGTTATAATAAATGCAAATATATAGTAAGGTCAGTATCTATATTCAATAATATACTTCTAATTAATTTCTCTAGTATGTGTGTTAGTATAAATTTTTAGTAGTAAATATATAGAGTCAATAAATTGAATAACTAAAATTAATTTTTTCATAATTGAACACAAATTCAAAGTGTTTCTGAGACACGTCACTAAAGCTTCATGCAGAAGCCGTTTCTGAATTTTCCTAAATTGTAACAGAAATTTTAGCAACGGTAACTGCATAAAGCGTCAGTTCCATCTTTCAAAAAATTCTGTTCAAGGGGTTGAACAGTTTTTCCGGTTCATTAATTTTAATATAAGATATGTAGCCTATATTTGCCCTGAGAATATAAATAGTAAGAAAATATAAGTGAATTTAATACAAACGACTTCTTATGTATCTATGTCAGAATAGTACGTACACTCATTGTATCAAATATAGGATCAAAGACAATCTTTTATGATAAGAAGTTTTTTTTTCACATTTCATTTTTAAAGTATATTATATAACATAGATATATACATAGTTCTTTACATATAAACTTTGCTTGTTAATAGTCCTACTATAATTTATATTTTAAAGAATATACTGCAAATTTATATTAAAATTAATGAACCAAACAATATTGTCTCTGTATGTCACATGTTTGGAGAAATTTACGCACATAATTTATACTAAATAATATTTTATTTTTTTTATAAATAATATACCTATCTCAACTATGTTAAGATTATTTTAAGATACATTTAATGATTATTGATATAACCATAAAATGCAAGAAAGAACCTAAAAATGAAAAAAGCTCGGAAAACTCTGGCATAACGAAAAACATTTTCGTTCCTCGATCTACGCTGTAAATCAAGAAATAAAAGCAATGAGAGAGAACGTCTAAAAATTATTCGCATAAACAGGCCCGTACAAAGGAAATTCGGGCCCAGGGGCTCGGCCCGGAAGGTGGGAATGATGGGCCCCTGTATGTATCCCTGACTGGCGTTTCATTTTGTCTCTGAGATTGGTTGCTAGTCTACAAACATTGCACAGTTTATGATGATTCATGGACATATCAGATTATCAGAGTTATGGACCTTTTAAAGGGCCACTTATCGTTGGTAATTCTGATCCCAAATATAAAGAACACTGTGTTTGCCACTGAGCAACTGAGTTATTGAAATATATTTCACTGAGAATTAGTTCGACTCTACGCAAACTGTTTACATCGAAACTCGCAGTCGTCTTTACGACGAACAAGATCGTATTGACTATCCAGTGGAATTCTTAGTCCCAGAGCCTCCAGATCCTCCGACGACAGTCACTCGCTCAGAGAACAATTTTCCCAGGATAAATCTCTTCACATTCTCAGGTCGACGATAAGACTGGGAGACCTTTCAGGGCCCATTCCGTTCCATGGTACATAATGATACAGTATTATCTCCAGTACAAAAGTTGTATTACCTAAAGGGATCGGTTCAAAGTGTAGCCTAAAGCGATTTAGATACGATGCCGACAACAGAAGCCAACTACGAAAGAGCCTGGTTACTTCTCTTAAGTCGCTACGACAACAAGCGGCTCCTTACATCAAGACCATCTACAAACCATAAAGGCCATCAACGCCTAGAAGGGGAAGAGTGCGGAGGCCTTGCAAACTCTTTTAGACATCCTTCACGGCTGAAGGGATTTTTTAGTTTCCTCATTTAGGATATCAAAACGTTGCATACGCCGATAAGTAAATCCAAGGGCAGGTTTACCGCCCCAAGTTGGAACGCCCAGCCTTGCTCGAGAATCAAGTTTCGATTATGCGCTCCATCTGTCCATCAGTCTTGTGCTGCTTCTAACTCAAACCATTACATCGGTCACTGTCATGAGCGGCATAAGCTTGATTCACCTGATCGGCATCAAACTGTGATTCGACACGTTTATACTTTAGTTGTCTCCAGGTAAGACATTTGAGTTGTAACTGTCCTTCGAAGGCCTGTTGTCCTCTACGCTATAAACAGCATTATAACGCACTTCATGAAGACAAGACTCGTGAAAAGCCTTTACAAACTCAGACACTTCAACCACTAAGAAAGTTCGTTTGGATTTGGAATCTAATTCTTCGGTAATTGGTCCGGTCGGATTCTATGTACCTTCAGATGAATCGCATCATCCTAGAACCGTGAGGAAGTAAATATTCTCTCGTTGACTTCTCTCAAGGATCAGGATTGTGAGCGGACAGACATCGACGCGACAACACGGGAAGATACATCTTACGTCTCCCTTTTCGACCATCCTGTATTCACAACTTAGGAAAATATCTGCACGAAGCTAAACAGATACTCGATTCCGTATATCAACGATTGAAGGACACCTTGCTGAACGAGGAATATAAGCGTTTTATGACTGATTTTAAAAGGTTGGGGCATCTGCGTCTCATTTATCCTACAGAAACACTTACGAGTTTCAGGCCCACTTACTACATCCCACATCATGCCGTTTGGCGAAATGCATATGGTCGTCCCTAACTTCGGATTGTCTTCAATGCATCGCAAAAGACAGCTTCAGGTCTATCCTTGAATAATAATTTGTTGTACACAGGTGCAAAACTGCAAAATGATCTTGCTGCCGCCTTGATGCAATGGGGATTCCCTCGAATTGTTTCCTATGCTGATGTGGAAATGATGTATCGCAAGATCAGAGTTCACGAAAGAGATGTCTATCTTCAATGTATCATTTGGAAATTCGATTCAAAGCACCAGTAATCGACAGTGAGCGCCCGAACCTAAGAAGAGGGTTCTGGCTGCTATTTTCTGACTCTTTGATCTAGTTGGCTGGCAGTGTCCAATCACTATCGTCGCGAAGATCCTGATGAAGGATCATTGGAAAGCTCAATTGATTGAGATAGTTCACTCCTGATCATATACTCCACAGATGTCGGGCGGAATTTTTTCGATATTGTTATTCTTGTTTTGAGCGACCTCCAGGCTTCATTGGTAATCAACTGGTTACCGCCCAATGCTCATTCTCCTTGAAGGTTTCTCTCTGTTTTTGAGTTTCAGGCACTATCTTTTTCGTTGGAGTGGGGACTTAGGTAGTAGCGTGGAGATTCTTTGTTTAGCAGGCTCGGACCTTTTTCCTGTCAGTTCACCATCAACCAAGGTGCAGGCTTGTGTAGCCATTCAGACTGTTTGAATAATTTAAACTCACGTGTGCTCTTCTAGATAATTCAGGTCTTTGAGTATTTCAATTTAAATTCAGCGTTTCTTTCGCTTTCGGTTCTTTGTTAACTGATTTTCCCGACTTTATCAACTTCCCGTGTTGTGGGAAGTGACGAGTCGGATCGACGGGGTTTATGCGCCTATCTAACTCCCCATCTATCTTTTCGTAACGAGTAAATAGGTTACCAAGATATACGTACTTATCAACTTGTTCTATTCTCTCATCATTTAGGACAATGCTGCACATTGTTTTTTCACCTTCTTCTTCAAATACTATCTTTTTTTTTTAATTCACGTTAATTTTAGGGCCCATACTCTTCATGCTTGTATTCAGTTTGTTCAACATTCTTTGCAAGTCTTCGATTGATTCTGCCATAACAACCTTATCATCTGCGAACACTCGCTTTGCTACCAGTATATATTGTTTGTATTGTTTGTAGCAGCCATCAATTGACTCCAAACTCTTTCAGGACTTCATAAAGTTTACTTCTATCCACCTTCTCGAAAGCTTTCTCTAGGTCAACAAACGCACAACAAACTTTCTTCCCTACTCTCGAACGTTTTTCTGTGATTTGTCTTAAGCTAAATATTTGATCCGTACATGATCTTCCGGGCATAAATCCACTTTGGAGTTTCCATATCTTTTCTTCTGCTTTTTTCATTACCCTGCGGATAAGTATTTTTAAGTATATTTTACATGATTGCAGTTGCTTTTATCTCTCTTCCTATTGTATATTGGTACGATAATGGCTTTTCTTTAATCGTCTGGGACTTCTCCCATCTCGATACATACATTTATCAATTCGCACAACCTGTGACGTATGTACTCGCCACCGTATTTAAAAATTTCAGCGCTAATACTGCCTACACCAGAAGCCTCACCTTTTTTAAAGTTCCTAATTATAACGCTAACCTCAGTGACACAGACTTTCTTAATTGGGTTTCCTTATGCATTATGTTCTATGTCGCAGTTCTATTGCTCTATAGCTTCACCTCCTAATAATTCTTTAAAAGAGTCTTTCAAAGCGTCTACTGTCCCCTCGGTTTCATATAGCATTTCACGTTTGCTGTTTCTCATGCTGACAAACTCTGTACTTTTACTTCCCTTCATCTCTTTAAATAATAGTTTCATGCTTTCTTCAAAGTCGTTTTGTATTTTCTTCTCTTCTCCTGTTCTGATTTTATCGTTTCTTTCCTTGACTAGTCGGTCAACTTTTCTCTTTTTGTGTCGGTAATCATTTTTAAGTCTATTTATCTCCTCGTCGCTAAGACCTGTGATGTTCAATGTTGTCTTGTACGCTTATTTATTTTGTTGTCGGGCTGCCTTAATTTCATCATTCCACCATGCATCACCAGCCTTTGTTCCTACAACCGCCGTACCACACACTTCAGTCGCAGTTTTAATAATGATATGCCGTAACGTTCTCCATGCGCCCTCTATAGCTTTGTGGCTTATAAGCGCCTCCCAAGTTGCCCGAATCATGCGTTTGTTTATCTTATTCTGAAAATCTATTCACACTTTCGGTTTCTGTAAATTTGCAATCTTGATTCGCGTTTGTTTTGTTTTTTAGGCTCTTTTTCTTCTCCATCCCTGACCTAAGTTTATTTCGGAGACTAGAAGGTAATTATCACTATTGCATTTAGAACCCCTCATGACTCTTGTATCGCTTACTAGTCCTCTTAGTCTTTCATGCGCAATAACAAAGTCAATTATACTGTGGCTATTTCCTTTATGCCAGGTGTACATGTGGATAATTTTATGTCTAAACCAAGTATTTGTAATAAATAGGCCCTTTTCTAAGGATAAGCTAACTAACTTTTCCGCGTTATAATTTTTTTGATCCCCAAAATTACCTAGCACCCTTTCTGTATCTGTACCCTGACTTTCGTCGCCGAACCATCCGTTCATATCTCCTAGCAGAATGATTCTTTCACCATGACCGCAAGTAATTATTGTATCAGTCAAAGTCTCCCAGAAGGCGTCCTTAACTTCCCTCGGATCACTATCAACTATCTGGGAGATACAAAATCATGATCTTCCAGATGCTGTCTTGCTTTTCCATTCATAATCAAACCGACCCCTTGATTACCGTTTGATTCACTATCTACTCCTGACCATATTTCAAAACCGCCTTTCAATACCCCATTTTCTATGTTTCTACTTTCGCAACCTTTTTTCTTTGTCTCAGGCACAAATGAAATATCTAGCTTCTCCAAGTGCAGAGTTTCTTGTAACTCTTTTACCATAAGATCATTCACCCCTCCAGCATTCCAAACATCCAGTCTCCATTCATCGCCTGAAACTCGACCTTTACATTTTCCGTGTGTCTGCAGTTCGTCAATTAAAGTTTCAGTCCATTCCAAAGCTATTTTATTGTCTGTATTATTCATTGTTCAGATTGTACGCCCAACTACCACGTTCATGCGCGAACTTTGTTTTGCGAGCAGTATGGTGAAGAGTCTTGTTGTGACGTCAGTCCCACCAAAACTTCTGTTACTGGGGGGGGGGGGGGGGAAGACAAGGAATGGAAACCGAGAGAGTCGCAATTGATTGATTTTTTATGCTCAGAAGATCACCAGCCTTCAGCAGCGTTATATTAGATAGGAGCTCATATGTTCCCACCAAACTTCGGTTACTAAGTGGGAGGGGGTGGCAGAAAATGGAACCGAGAAAGTCGCAATTGGTTATTATAATAACAGTGATAAATTATCACCGATAATAACGGTGATAAATTATCTTGCATTCTGTTATATAGACTTTCACCTGACCAGACGCCAGTTCCTCTTAATCTGGGATTCAACAATGGTCGACAACGGTATATACGCTTCAACAAAGCAGCATTGCAAAGAGTTCGGATAAAGGAACTCCTTATGAAAAATGCACAGGAAAACGTCCCAACGTTGGATACTTGAAAACATTTGGATGCAAGGTCGACATCCTTGATAAAACTCCGAAAAAAGATAAGTTCTTCGATGAATTTGAATACAACGAGAGATAAGAGGATATCGTCAGCAAAGACACAGTGAATGGTCGCTTCAAATAGTATGAGAAAAGTGACGATGTACCTGGTACTCAAGAAATTGATTTTGTTCACGATCCGCAAAATCACGAAGAACTTGCTCAATTACCAATTCGAGAACCCATCCAGGAACTCGAGCCTGGACGGCCCCTGAAGATCAAGACCGAAAGGCCTGGCAGGCCGAGGAAGCAGTATTAAATAATATACAACAACACCGCAGTCGACGAAGAGACTCAACAAAACGAGGGCATTCCAATCCACGGAAATCACTCCATTGAAGAAG
>CAKNYM010000239.1:95073-245190 GCA_932195095.1 Andricus curvator | reverse complement strand
TATCTATCAAACCTTTAATCAGATCAACTTTTGTATGAAAGGCATGGTGCGAATTAAAATTTAAGTATCTTCCTGACCAAGAGTTCTGTTTAAATGTCTGTACTTTAAAACATTTTGAATATTCGATTAAAAAGTAAATATTTTTAATATTATTATCAATATCCATTTTCAAACATTTCTTTAGAAAATGAAGTTTCGTAGTTTATCTGAACGTTTAAAGGGTTCTTAACGAAAATTTAACATAAACGTGTATTTTAACAATATTTCTTCTTTAGATAAATTTTTAATTAATAAAAAAAAAAGATTCCGATAGTATTGATTGTTTGTCGGGTGTCGTTTATTTGATCACTTTTAACGGCTGCAATAAGTCTTATATTGGTGAAACCGGCAGGAGATTAAAAGATAGAATAGCTGAACACAAAAGAGATTGTGTAGTGTGTAATCAAAATACAGGTTTGTCCATTTTCATTAATAAATTTCACAAAAAATCGATAAATTTACAAATTGAAACGTTAAATATTAATAAAATTTATCAAAGTATATTAAAATAATTGTTATCATGTTTCCTTAATCATATTTACACCCGTCCTATTTTCAGATATTCGACATTTTGCATGTATTGCCTCATTTGGGTTTATTTTGATGTTACCATCGTTATCATTTTAGAGTGAATCTGTAGGTTTGCCCATTGTAAACACCAGACTGTTTGTTCAGTGTATGTTCATGTTATCTTCGTAAACGGTTGCCTTCGATTTATTGTTAAAATGTAGTACACATGTGTGGATCTTTAATATCTCGCTAGAGATTTAAAGATATTTTGATTTTTAACCGGATTGTATTTACTGGAAATTGTACTTTAATTGACTACGAAATAACTGACGTTACGTCAGTTTCATTATTAATGTTTTTCCGACAATTTTCTCGACTTCAGGTAATGTTTTTAGTTTTTTACAAACCATATATAATTATTCATTTCGTTGTTTCAACTTTCTTTATATAACTTTTGTCATTTTATTAACTTTTATAAAATTATTCTGTTTAGATCTTGAGAATGGCTCAAAGTCGAGCCGAAACGTTGATCCTATTAAAATTTTTGACAACATAATTTAAATGTGTTGTTTTTTTATTAGACTGTAAAGACCAAAGAATTTTGAGTTATTTCGATTTTAACACATATAGACAGATGGTTTTTCGCGGAAAGTCGAAAAATCTTTTTAAAATAATCATAGGTGTATTGTATCATTATATTTACCAATAGAATCAATAATAACCGTGAAGAATAAGATCAAAGTATAAACGATCCTCATCTTTTCAAATTGCAGGACAAACTATGGTTATCAGTGTATTTAATGAGTATTCTGTTCTCGTGTTAGAGCAAATAGTGCTACGAGCTTGTCCGTCTTATATTATCTTTATATATCATTATCGTACAAGATTATATTTATATTTCATTAGTTAGTTCCATGAAAAAAAATTATTTACTTAGTTCGTTAAAACTGATGTCATAATTTATATAATCTGACACGTATTAAATAACGCCGATTTTTACATGAAAAATGTATGTAGTGTCTACTATAGTGGCCAATTTAAAGTTTTGAAAAACTAATATAAATGCTATAAAATATGCATTTTTTGTTATTTAAATTTAATATATTTTCTTCATATTATTTTCGGTAATGACAAATGAAAAATATTTTGCAAGTTTGTTTTTATTAAAATAGATATTAGGATGGAGGTAGTAAAACAGTCAGGAGCGCCATAAGTACTAAATACTTCAAATAATTATAAGTATTTATTTTAAAATACATTATTATAGTTACAAGACGTGAACTAGATATATGTTACATATATGTGATATATCTTACCATATTCAGTCCATTTTCGATTTTATTGCGAATGCAAAAGAGAATAAGTTTCGTAGGTATACATTTTGTTAGGTTTTTAAAAATGTTACATAGCTGCTAATCCTAATGTTACAGAAACTAAACTCTGTAGCCTTTCGAAGCTAATTTCATTTACACTTTTTTTCTTGGAATTGATATCTGGTTCAGTAGGTTTTATGCATCATTTAAACTAAGTTTCGCATTGCTAATTTTTTGTAAATTAGGTTCCTGAGGCATTTTAATTAGTTCATTTGTAGTTGATGAAAATCCAACTGAATATGTTGTAACAAAGTTTTGTAAAATTAATTTGGAAAAATGTGAAACAGCTTTCCGGGGACTCGCCGAAGCCGTACCTGACCTCCGAACTTGAGCAAAGGACGGCTGAAATAAACGAGCAAAGATTAGGCTTGCCGTCCAGCCAAGAGTGAGGCTTAGGTAAATTAGAAATAAGCAACCTTATCCTTATATTTGTTGATTAAGTAACCCCAGACATCCCAGGGCATCCTCGAATAGGCTTGCGGTTTGTACGGAGACCGAGCGATGAACTGACAGTTAGTAAACATAGGGCAGACGACGTGAATAGTCGCAAACCTAGAAGCCACCAAAGAACCAGGACGAGAGGATGGAACACAACCGACACGTCGCAGCAGTCCTACGCAGGTACCGAGAGGGCATCCCCGTCCGGCCACCACTGCATCCAGCAGTCACTCTTCACCGGCTAAGTGGGGAGACCGAAGTCAGCGCCGATACCAGCGGCGAGTAGGAGTACCAAGTCGACCCTCGTGTCAGACCGAACCAACCCTGCTACACCACATCGTTAAGCTCCACTAGCAGCGTCGAAGGCAGTACGTAACAGACTTGATTGGCCGAGATCGACAAGCAAGCCTTCTCTACTTCAACCGACCAATCGACAGCCTCGACACGAAGATATTACGGGTCGAAAAGAAAGGAACGGAAGGAAGCGGAGAGAAGCACGTTTTCTCACCATTTGTACTCTTGGCTAGGCGGCGGTGTGGCCAAACGTTCCGCAACCGGAGGAGAAACCCTCGTTACCATTTTTTAACAAGACCAGACGGAACTGGAGGAATGTCTGGTAACAAGGTAACAATACTAATACAATAAACATAAATACAATAAACAATATTAATCAAAACTCAAAAGCAATTATCTCAATATCCTTTCTAGGCCAAATTTCACATAACATTAAAAGACTTTTAAATGAAACTGATAATATTAAAACTGTTTTTAGAGTTGATACTAAACTTGAAAAATTTGTTAAATTAGGGAAAGACAGACTTGATACTTTGGACCAATGTAATGTTATATACAGAATTTCCTGTCGTTGTGGGAAAGCTTATATTGGCCAATCGAAACGTTCGCTCCGAGTCAGAGTTAAAGAACATAAAAATAACATCAGATTAGATCAAAAATATCATAAAGCTATAAGTCAACACTTAACACAAGTACACCGAGGTGACTCTAGTTTCATCAAATGGAATGAGGTAGAAATTTTGCATATAGAACCTAATGGATATAAACGTGCTTTTGCTGAGATTTAGATTATTTTAATAGTTCGTATAATAACATAGTTGAATTTATAACCAAATAAATAAAAAAAATCACTAAATTCATCTCAAACATTAATAGCATAAACTTAAATTATAACAAACATATAATTGAGAAAAAAACTGTTACAAAAATAATACTGTAGAAAATATCACTGATGTTCACCCATCTTACACCTGAGTATTCGCCCTTCGATGTGTTGCATTGTAATTCTTAATATATGCGTTCACAAAGTTTCCAAGATGGAGACGGGGCATACCTGCTCCGTCTTCACAAAACATTTTTTATCTTTTTACCATAATTTTAACAATAGTTTCATTACAAAAACAAAAAATACAAATCATTTTACAGGTATGAAATCAGTTTATTACTCTTTCTATTAAATTTACTGTTTTGCATTTCACGTATTTCGAACCTAACCTTATTATATGTTTTCTAGTACTACCCATAAAATTTATACTTTTAAAAAAATATATATGGAACTGACACATAAAGAAATTCACACGGAAGTTTTAAAACTGTTTTAAGGATCTGATGAGATCTGATGAGGGAAACCAGCTGGGTTTTCGAAACGTAATCGATTCGTATTTATTCAAATACATTTTAATTATTAGTTTGGAAGATGTCGTTTTTATTACGTTCTATCATAAGTTTCTAAATGGTAACAAGGAGGACTTAGCTCGGTGGCTGCAAGGTAGGTTATTGTATGCCCTCGGGGCGAGTGTTAACCTCACGCGTGTAATATGTAAAATCAGTGCTGCGTGGGTTGTCCGAGGCACCCT
Source organism: Andricus curvator (assembly GCA_932195095.1). Classification (NCBI taxonomy): domain Eukaryota; kingdom Metazoa; phylum Arthropoda; class Insecta; order Hymenoptera; family Cynipidae; genus Andricus; species Andricus curvator. The sequence continues at coordinate 240,959 of CAKNYM010000239.1, read as the reverse complement.
CGCCACCCGGAAATTTGAGGCACGCCCGATTCAGAGCCCGATACTAGCAATTCGAGGCGGGCGTCCCTCGATTCGAACCATGGATGGGAGCACGCCGTTGGACACGCAAAATGTCGTGGTGCGAACGCGGGTGCCTCGGGCGGCCATTGCAAATGTGGAAGGTTTCTCTGGGAATGTGGTCTGCCGGTTTCGGGTGTAAATTAACGTTGAATAAGGTGGATGTAAATTCGTCATGTCGGAATTGAGTTAGTCGACCTGTCAAGCGCGACAGGACTGGAATCAGCGGGGCTCGAATAGGGAAACCTATCTGGCGCCTGACAATAATAATCAACGAACTTCGTGGGTTGTTCGTGGGTCAAAAAGGTTGACCCACGAACTCGGTGAAATCCGATAGGTCAGTCGCAGACTAGTGGCAGGTAAGTGGCAGCCATTTTGTAACATGGTTTCCATCCTGGGCCATCCCCGGCCAGGTCGTAGTTAACATTACTGTACACTGTAAAGTTTTCGTTCAGCTCTTCAACTAGGAGTGCTCTTAAAATTAATTTCACATAATGAAATTATCTTTAGTGTTAAAATTTATTGCACTTAGTTTTTAAACTACTAACGATTCTAATCCAATTTCATCTTGTAATCCGTAGTCACTGTTAGTTTCAAATGTTATTTTGAGGATTTTTGTTTGATTGCTTAAAACTGAAATGATATTCTTGTTGTCAGCATAGAATTTATCGAATTCCAAGTTTATTTGGTTTACATCAGTTTCAGTGAGGGTTCCGAATAGAGTTTTAGAATTATCACATTTTCATATACCTTACCATACCTTTTAAGTTGGACCGGAGTTTAAAACCCTTTAATTTCTTAATAGTAGGTTTCCAAAGCCGGACGGTACGGGTACAGACCCGTACCCTATAAGTTCTTAAGGGTCTGGGTCAGGACCCGAACCTTTTGCACTCTTAAGGGTCCGGGTCCTACCAGGGATCGGAATCCATATATAGAGTAGAAATTTTTAATGCGCAACATGATTCGTTCGTGGCGCAAAATATATAATACAAATTCAGTATTCAAAATATTATTTCTTTTGAACGTAATTGTGAAGAAGAACCAATTTAACTGATAAATGAAGGCAGTTTTTCGTAAATTTTTTTAATTTTTGAAATTAAATAATTCATACTATTGAAATTAAAAAATTCATACTATTCAAATTAAAAAAGGGAAATTTTTCGTGATTTTTTCACGTGAAAAATTATAGTTAATAAAAAATTACAAAATTGTATGATCAATAGAGAAAAGTTTTTTTTCTTAGGGTAAAGCACTCTTCAATGAATCATGTGATAATTATAACTATAGCGGAGACCACTCTACAGTAGATCATGATCCTACAGTAGATAATCATTAATTATAAGCACAAATATAAGTAAAATAATCCACTAGAAATAGTCCGATTATTGTTCTAAACAATTCACAGTATTAGATCGCAAGAACATTATTTCTTCAAGAATTTCGCAGTTTTCATCAACTGACAAATGTGATAAGATTACGTTTACTGACCGACGTAGTCTTTGAATACTGTTTTCAGAGCTGGGGAAGGATACTGCGACACAGGCTACTGAATAAAGGTCTGCTTCAATAGTTCGAAAACTTTCCCACCAGGTTAAAATGCTTTCTCTTCTATCTAGTTGATTCACTTTTAAATATTCATCGAACTTGATACAGCATCAAAAGTTATTGTAAATGTGAGAAGTTAAAAAGACCTTTTCCAACCCGGATATAGAAAATAAGTTTATTAAGAAATAGAAGTGCCTTAATCTGTTCTTCCTTTATTCAACAATATAAAAATTTGCAACATGATAAAAAAATATTTACTCTAAATTTAAGACATTTTTCATCTGATAAAAACAATAATTAATTTGAATGATTCTTGTAAAACAAACTTATTTTTAGTGGACGAGTATAGGGTAACAAATGAGACACTTTCGATTTTTAATTATAATAATACATATATAATACAATTTACAAGTTATATATAATTTAAAAAAAGAGTTAAACAACCACCGCAGGGTTCCACTGAGAGCAACTGCCATCTAGAAAATGTCAATAGCCCCCAGTAGAACCGCGGTAAATCACACCTATGGCCACGTCTCACAACCGTCAGATGGGTGGTCACAGGGCACGACGAAATCACAACGACAGGCCAGCGAAACACTCGTGTGTCTTGAGGACACGAAGCGACCCAAGGATGACAGCTTTTTGCATCCATCTCGCAAGTGCTAGTGAATATATATATATATATATATATATATAACTGTAAAATGGTAATAAAATGGAGCGGTGTATGTCGGGAAAAGTGGTGCACCCTTCATTTTCTATTTCAAAATACGATATTGATTCTTCTAGATTTTATCATTAAAGCTTTTCAGTTTGCAATTGTAAAACTCTTTATATTTCACCTAGAACAAGCAATTTATCGCATTTTAAACTCCAAAATCGAGGGTGTGCCACTTTATCCGACATGTGCCGCTTATACCCATTTTGCGGTACTCAGTTTGCCAAATTTTGAAAGTTTTTTTGTATGCTTCTATTAAAGTTTTTACTGCTTCACTTTCAAATATTGAAAATATTATTAAATTATTTACTCACAACTTCCCTGTAATTCAAGTGTTCATACGGATGATTCCACAAATTCTTGATCAGAGATTTAGCTCGTCGAAGGTTAGAAACTGAAAGTTTCACGTTAAAACGTGTATCCATACTGATAGCTAGTATGAATGCATCACAGCTGAATAATTCTTGCTCCCTGTTTTGCATGAATTTTGAGAGACTATCAGCACATACAAACTTTAATTTCTTTAGGCTCAACTGGCAAATTAACCAAAGATGGAAACCGTCTCCAGGTGTTAGTTGCTCTTTATAAAGTTTGATTAAAAAATCATTTGCAGGTTCCAGTGGTTTTATCAAGTTCATGCTGCTTTCCCACATATCTGTCCTTATGTACACAGCTTCATTGGTTGTGAAAATGTTGACGCAAAACTGTCTCAATTCTTAGAGCCGCTTAAGCATGAGAAGAGTCGTCGTCCAATCTTCTTCGGAATCGAGAATTGGTTTCTGAAGACGTAATTGTAAGATTGCAGATATTCTATCAGGTGAACGCAAAGCCCTTGTTACATTTATTGCTGTGTCTGTCAAATTCCAGAATAATAATTTTTTATTTGATATAAAAAAGATACATTATATGTATATTTTTATTAGATTTGATGACGAAAAATAATACTGAAAAAGTGAATTATGTAGGAGTTTACCTATAACGGAAGCTGTCACAGGAATCGTGAATAAATCCTTGACGGCTGTTTGCAAGGTGGAGATGGGAACATTTGAATGTTAACTCAAATGAGGCTTAGATAGTTCTCTACATAGAATCTTATCAATTAAGCTAGGACCTTTTTCTAAAGCAAAATCACATTTCTTATTCGCCTCTACAAAAACAGTTTCAGCCAGTCTAGACATTTGACTTATACTCAGCGTATAAACTTGCCTATTCTCTATATTAAATTTAGTAAGGGTGTTTTCCACAGACTTCACCAAATTATCTCCAGTGAGATCATCTTCTATACAGGACGCGCTGAGTGTTCGCAATTGCATCTTTCCTTCGATTATGTACTGTACGTCATTACATACTGACCCTTAAATGTAGCCAAATATACTTTGATTGACAGGAACTTATCCTTTATTTCTTTTCGAAATTGCTCAACAAGTTTCATTTTCTTATCTGTAATCTCTTGAAATAAACTGTTTTTATTTATGATGTCCCTTCCTTCCCCAATGCTTTCGATGATGGGTAAAACCAACTCTTGAAATCCAGATTCTTCAAATAGAGACAATGAATGACCATTTATTCTTACAATTTCTAAATAAGTAACGATAATGTAATTCTTTGAATATATCTGCAATTTGGATTTGCGTTTTACACCAGAAATCACAAACCCATCATTTGATTTTGCTTGTTTTTCTGGACAACTGTCCGTAGTTAAATCTTCATCGAGTTCTACTTTTAGTCTCAGTAATTCTTCGAATTGAGATTTGTGACGACGTCTTATGTGTTTTTCCAGATCTGTAACATGATCTCCCTGAAAATTATTGTAATATTATTTGTAATAATCTCGTTAGACCATAGATAATTAAAAATGATTCGCCTTGATTTATATTTTGACTTTTGTTTGGGTGCTGAAATCAAATATGACTTTTATAATCACATTGGCAATGTGATTTTAGCGTGGAACTTATTTCTTAATTTTCGAATTTCTTTGCTCTTACCCCCAGTTTTGTTCACATGCCCAAAAAAGTTATTTCCTTCAAATTTGAGCCAACTCGGTTAATATTTAGAGCTGGAGCAAAGATCATGACGTTTCCCATTGATTTTACACGGAAATAAGTAACTTTCTTGTAAATCTAATATTTAAATGCAACGATATATGTAACAAATAATTCCGTGTTTCAGTATATTGTTTCGAATTCCTCAGAGAATAAAAATCAATCATAATTTTTGAGGGCGAATGACTGTAAGCTACTCTCATAGGTCTCTAAAGAAAAACCCACACTGTTAAAAATTGTTGGGATTTCACCACACTTTTACTATAAAAATGTAAGGCAAAATTTTAATTCCGGTATTGTAAGTTGGAATTGCAATACGTGTATTGCCAGTTCGAAGAATACACATTGAAACATGTACATAAGTAATCCTCTATTACCAAGTAAGATGAGAACTGAACCTTGCTAATCTAGGTTTCGATTCTCCTTTGCATTACATGTGTGTCAATTTTACAATACATGTATGACAATATTACAACGCCAATCTGAAAAAAATACAATATCATGTATTGGAACGTCACCTTTATTACGGAGGTAATGCCGAGGAGGAAGATAGGAAATAGGAGATAGGAAAGCCGATAAAGGGGGTTAACACAAATAACGGAATCACTTCCTTTACTAAAAGATATTGAGCGTTTATTAGAACTTACATAGTAGATCGGCCCACGGTCCGTAGTAGAAAGCCGACGGCTGAAAAGCTATTCGAAGGCGAGAGATCCAACCAGGATCTACGACGATGCGGGGTTTGCCCAAGAGGAAGTGTTTGCCAAGGGTGGCCAGGATCACTGGAGTCCAGAGATGCGACAATCGGTGCGCCGAATGAGAGAAGAGATATAGCCACGGACGTTCACAACTTAGAACGCCGATTAAGAAAACAAGGAGTCACGGCGATTTACGAATAAGCACGCCGATTAAGAAAACAAAGAGTCCTAGTGGTTCATGATTAAGCATGCCGATTAAGTTTGACAGAGTCCCAGCGACTAGCAGAGATCGTCACCACGACCTTACAGCACCAAGCACGCCGATTCCGAGATAACAGGAGCGACGCACCAAACTTCCGAAGCGAGCAAACCATTTGAGCTAACCAGCGACGAAGCGAACCTGATCCTGCCCGGCGACGGCAATCGTGTTGAGTGAATCCTCGGGACCCCTCGGGGGGTTCCGCCATGATTCGGATGCGAACCCGCGCTTCTCTCGTACGGGGTCGTACTGAGTTTACCTTGCTGTAATTTTTCTGTTACACCTTACATCTCTGAAATAAACTTGCAATACATTTGTAATACGTTTCGGTAGGCTTGGTTTAACGGGGAATCCTCTTCGAGAATTAGCCTGATGATTTCTTCCAAAAGAACAATGTGGCGTTTAGACTTGTTTCTGCAGCGTAGGAGAGTACAGAGGCTGAGGTTCTGCTTCGCGGGACACATCTATTAGAAGAACTTCACAACATTTGACTTTATTTTAATTTTACAAAATTCATTTAGTCCAATAGGCACAGAAACACTGAAGCGAATTCACACGTAATTGATTATACAAGAATTATACAATTCGAATACAAGTGAAAACGACAGATATAACGGAGACAGAAAACCGGGCTGACTGAAATTTTCTCGAATACACGACGGAAAATAGACTAACTTGCGACGGACTTAGATGTATGCGACATGATGTTGATTGGTTGATGATGTTGATTGAAATTTCCTAAATATGATCCCTCATAAATAACAATCGTTCCGTCGGGTGGTGCAATTTTGTGACTTATGTACATTCAATTTGAAATAGTGATATTTTGAAAAAGTTAAGTTAGAAAGGTTTTTCACAATAAATGAATAAAAGGTACGTGAGAATTATGTTAATACTTCAAATATATTTTGCTCTGTCATTTGAAAATAGAGATATTGAAAGCATCAAAAAACATTTAATTCGTTTACAGATTTAACTTCATTTTTGGCGTGTATTTTTTATTTATTTGCGATTTCCGCAGGTATGTCCGGATGATTTTTATTATTACAAATGATCTGTTTCCCCTTCCTCTAAGTGATAACTAAGTATTTGATTTGAAAAATTATGTTCAAATTTTGGTTGGTTTAACATATAGTGCTCAATGCAATCGAGACAATCATTAGCTGGTTTGTATTTCAATAGTTCCAAACCACAACGGTAACATGCCTTGTATGTCTCTACTAGTTTGCTTATGAGATGGAAATTCTTTTTGCATTCGTATATTGGTCTTGTTCTAGGATAAGAGCTTTCATAACGTTCTATACAAATGCGAATTTCAGTTATTCTGTGTTCGTATAATGCCAATATTTGTGGATGAATAGTGAAACAACGATATGGTAAAAAATTAGGAGATGCATCCGGATAATCCTGTGGATGGACATCATCAATGTTGTTGTAAAACGGTTTGCTTGGAACTTTTTTGGTTGGAATCATTTTCTCTATAAAAGAAAAAAGAAGATGGTTATTTCAGAAAAAATGTTCATGCCAATTGAATTTTGAGAAAAGAAAGAAATATATGATTTAAATGATGGGATGAGATAATATTTCGTCATAAAAGAAATATTTATTGATTGATTCGAGGATTTAATGATTGTCGGAATGATTGGTAAAGGAAAGAGTAGAGATTCTTGAGTGTCAGCTGGTAAGTTGTTTTGATCATATTTTATTTACTTAATGGGGGTTGTAATATATTTAGGATAATTTTATTGCTGCTTTTAAATGACACCTGATGCTGATCTGGTGTCTAACATGTTGTAAGAGTTTTGAATGGCAGCCGTAGCGCGTGCCGCAGGTTTTAATTAAGGACCATTTTCATGCTTAGTTTTTATTTATTTTTTTATAATATTTTAATTTTTAAACTCTGAATATACATATACTGCATTTTAGGAATTGTCATAAGGTTTGGGTGGGGATATAGGGCCAAGAGGGCCTCAGGTTTAGTTTTTGATCTGACTTTGTAAAAGAAAGAAGGAAAATATGTCGCACGACGATTTTGTGTTTTCTGAAATTGTGCGGGAGTGCTTAGGTTTTTATGACCCAAATGTTGGACGTCCCGCTTGTCAGCTCGCGGAAGAAAATAGTGCGAGTGTATCCGCGAATTCTGAGGATGTAGTGGAAGTTCCGGCTAGAGAGGAGCCGGGCTTTGTGGCTTCATTAATAACTTTCGGGGCTGTGATATATTGGAGAAGGATGTACTTCATACGTTTGGAATTTGTCTAGAATGATTGTTGGGCATGCTATCAGAAAAACTAAGTTGTGGCCCAAAATTAAGTTTTGTGTATTTGAAAATTTAAGAGAGTCTCTATGTTTAATTTTTTCAAAATTTGGATTTTTCGATTCAAGGGATTTTTGTACTAATTTCATCGTGAAAAAGTATGATGAAATCCATATTTTATTGCTTGTACTTTTAAGAGCTTCAATAAGTTGCTCAAGGGTTTCTACGTTTTGACGATTTTGGAGATCCAAGTGTTATAATTTTTTATATTATTAATAATTTCAGTGAATTTTTTATGTGTTTCTTGTAAAGGGTGTTCATAAACATAAGTATTGTTTTGTACAAGATTTATAGAATAGGGTCCATTTGCTCTCAGTTTTTCAATTGCAGTTTGAATATTTGTCATTTTTATTTGATCTTTTACATTATATCGTTCAAAAGGTCTGTTATTTCGTTAGTTTGTATTGTCATTCTGTCTTTTTGATTTTCAAATTTATAGTCGCAAGCAACTTTAACAGAAAAATTAGATTTTTTTCAAATTTGGGCAGTGTAGAATTATGTTTGAATAAGTGTCCAGTAGTGTTGTTTTAATTTCGAGAATTTCTTGTATGTTTAAATATGATATTAATTGATAGTTTTCCCGATTATTTTAATTCGGTTTAAAGGTTCAAAGTAGAGACCTGTCGTATCTTCAAATTAAGTTTTTAGAAAATAGTCGGTTCTTTCTTGAGCTGGAATTCTTAAAAGGATAGTTAGTAGAAATAGCAGGGAAAAGGTGATTTCTCTGTTCATTTTGCTTCCCGGTGACTGGATCCTAGAAAAGAAAATGTAGATTTATATTAGAAGGATAGAAATTTCTGACAGAATGAAAGGAACTAAAAAGAAAAACTGTTTGTTAGTTAGGATAGGGAAACAAAAATGGTTGATCTTCTGAAAAGGAATGATTGGATTTTATATTTGTATTATTAAGGAGTTGATAACATGTCAAGTTACAAATGTGCAAAGATTTGTTGTGTTTATTTGTATTTTTCTTTAAAAATGTCATAGGTCTTGCTTGCTATAGCAAGAATTTTGTGATTATTGATCAAAATTAATTATATTGATTGCAGTGTGGGCATTTTTCAAAACCTTGCGGTAACTTTCTTGAATTATTTTGGTTTTTTGAATTTTCTATTTCTGTATTTTCTGGTATCTTTTTCTTTTTTATAATCTTTTAAGATGTGACGTTGCAATTTGATTGCAAGTCACAAGCAATTAATTTTCAGAGATTCAATTATTTTTAAAAATTTCATTTAGTTGATTTTGAAACATAAAGACTTAATCATAGTTCCTGAATCCGCAAGCTGCATGGTTTTCCAAGACTTGGGGTTTATCGAATTTAGTTCCTTTGTTATTAAGAATTGATTTTGCCTGTTTTTCCTTTTTATTTATGTATTTCCCTAGTAATCCGACTATCCTGAAGAAGCGTCATCCATCCTGACATAACTAGAAACTTCAAGAAGCATTTGGGACGCCTTTTGTCGATTGGAGTTACTGAAATCCTTTGAAATTTCGCACCAAACCTACTGCTGTGTGCCAACCTGTTCCTATCCTTCTAGTCGTACTCCAAAACCTATGGAATATTTTTGGAATGCTGTTGGGAATATTACTGCCGATTATTTTTGACACCCCCTTCAACTTATCTAGCTTGGAGTGGAATTCAAAAGTTCCAATTTGGGAAGGTTTATTGTCGATCCCCGGCAATGCGAGTGGGACCTCTTTAGCTCAGGCCCGGGTCATCAGTGTCGACGTTCTCGGTGATAGGGACTTTAAATTGAATGGTTCTATAAAGTCCTAGTAGCCGGCTTGGTTGTGCAGATAATTCGGAGAGGATGTCTTGGACAATATTTCAACATCTTATAGACGAAATTGATTGGTTATGATCATCAAATTCAGAAGAGAATATTTTGTTTGGACGCAGCATCCCGAACATCGACGTCTAGTCACATCCCTGAGGGTCCTTTTCTTCTGTTTCAAACATTCCCTAGTAGCGCCAATCAGATCACCCTATTTCAACCAATCAGGATCAAGTCGGTTGCCAAAGAAGACACATCGTTGTCTTTTCGTCAAAGTTAATTTTCGAGTGTTTCTGAGTATTTTTGTATTAAGTGACTTTTCTGTGCAACTAAGGACTTTTGAGATTGTTATCGAGTGCTGTCCCGGATTATATTCAAAGGTATAGTTAATTTTGTTGTTGACCCATTTCCTGACTTATTTGCTTATATTCTTTAATTGTATCATGCCCAAAATGTGTTTCACCCAAAATATATATTCGTACCCCTGATTGTTGATGACCCTCCCGATACGCTATAGCTTAATAACCCTATTTTGCTCAATTTTGTATTTGGTCTTGGAAAACCAGACGAAAGATAATATTTCGTTTTAGAAAATAATCAATCCCTCCATTTGGTGACAATTTGGTCTTCCCCTTGAGTCAATTGTTTCTTCGTATTTCGTTTTAGAAAACTAAGCAATCCCTCCATTTTGTGAAAATGTTGTCTTCCCCTTGAATCAATTGTTTCTCCCCTTCATTTATTTTTCAAATAACAAAAATTGTAAATGAAAATCATTCTGTCTTAAATAAATGAAACATTGTTTAATACAAGTATCGTTAAATTATTTATAAATTTATATTACATTAATTTGATTCTTGTATCAAATTATAAGAACTAGTTGTGTTGTGATTTCATAATAATAAAAATAAAAAAGACGAAAGAAATAAAAAAAGAGAAGGAAGGGGAATCAGTTGGTTGCCTTCTCATTTTGCTTTCCTCTTTTTTATTTTTTGTCCAAGGAAAAAGGAAATTTTTTTTTTCAAATTACAATAGGAGCATTTTATGGTGGTTGTCCAAATTTGGTCGTTGGATTCTTGTTTTTATTTTCAGGAATTCTATACTAATTGGCAAAATATTTTTCATTTGTCATCACCGAAAGCAATAATTAGGAATGATGATAAATTTATATAATAAAGTATACATACTTTGTAAAATTTATATTATTTTTTCGTAAATTTAAATGGGCCGCTATACTAGACAATTAATAAATTCTCCATGTAAAAACCGGCATTCCCTCAAACGCGCAAGATTATATAAATCGTGATATCAGTTTTCACAAACTTAGTAAATCATTTTCTATAATGAAACTTACAATTACAATATAAATAGAATCTCGTACGATACTAATGTCTAAAGATAATCTCTAAAAATAACGTCAGAAAGACAAGCTTATGCCACTATTTACTCTGATGAACAAACAGCATACTCATTAGTTACACTGTTGACTAGTTTATCCTGTAATTAGATAAGATGAGGAACGTTTATTCTTTGGTCTTATTCTTGGCTATTATTCTTAATTCTATTGGTAAATATAATAATATAATTCACCTATAATTATTTTTAAAACATTTTTCGGATTTTTGACAATACAAATTTGTCAGATTTAATCTGCATTCTATCCAAATTGCTATTTTTTCCCAACTCTATATGTGTTTGTCTAAAATGAGTCCACATTAAATCTTTATTTATTCCGGGGAAATCTAGAATGTAGGTTTCATAAAAGGACAGGATTCCCATTAGTGGGCATGCAAAGATGGTGCACTTTCAACAGCGCATGCATAGTTGAAAGTGTACTATCCACTGATGAGATATGATCACCTGTGCAGGTGCACAGGTGATGCACATCCAACTCTCCATGTAAATAGGTCGTACTGTACTAACTGTGCACGTACACAGTGATACATTTTCCACTGTGTACGATAAAGTTTTACGTAAGCAGATGGTATCCTCCCAACTGTGCACGTGCACAGGTGGTACCATACCAATTACACGCATGCACAGATAGGACACGATTAACCGAGCACTTGCACATATGGTACTCTGCCAATTATGCGTGTACACAAATGATGCACTTCCAAATGCGAACGATGAAAGTTAGATATGCAAAGATAGTGAATCCTCAATTTCTCCTTGCAGAATTTACTTCACAGGCTGGCCTTAACCCTAATGGTGATTCGCATGATATTCCCGACTTGCACCTGGGTCTTAGCCCACCTGCTTCTTCTTCTTCTCGACGCATACCTCAGGCTCCTGCCGCGCCCGAGCCTCCTCTACGTGCCAGGTCGAGGTCTCCTGCTTCCAGGCTTCTTCTTGACAGGTTTTCTGATTATGAGGTACTTGGATATAGACTTGGGCAACTTGGACTTATTCGGCTTATTCCAAATAGCAATCCGCACCGGCGATTCGAATTTCGATGTTACACTTTTCATCCCGATTCACCAATTCGACCGCAAGCTAAAACAAATGTCTACGTAGTAATGCCAATCAGAGAACAAATTGTGTTAGCAACATCTAATGGTGACGTTTTTGCAATATTGGAAACTAGTGGTAGTCTTAGTGGAATATATATTTTAAGAGAAAGGCACCGGGCAAAAATAAACATGGGAAGCGGCGTGGTTTCTCGCTTGACACCAGAAGAAATTAGGGAAGTTCCAGTAGGCGGCCAACGTCGTATATATCGGAATTTTAGCGCAGTAGTTGCAAACGAGGACTCTCTACAGCCAAAATAAAACTTCAAGTTAAAGAAATGTATAACTTTTACTAAATTACATATGATCCAAACTGGTAGCTAAGCTGTAGCTGGTGAACAAATCGACCTTCTTTGACGATACAAAATAAAATACAATTTGTCATCCACTAAGCTTTTTTTGTTTGTTTAATTGTAAAATTATTTATGAAAATTGCAAACAATTTATATGAGATAAATCTCGAAAAAAGGACAGTTTTCTGATATTATTTTCAATATTTTTGAAAAAATGAGATGTTTACCTAGAAAATGAAATTATAGATAGATAGATAGAAAACCGTTTATTGTTCGGCCTGCTGGCCTTAACAAATAGACTTGCTTACACCTCCATTTTTTTACAAAAATTTCTCAAAACTAACCCCAAAAAACTAATATCCATCCACACCTCATCTCTAAGCTCGCTCGCTCTTATCGCCCTGTCTTCCTCGCTCCGCCTCGCCTCGCATGCATGTCCTTACTTTCTCGCTCTGCCTCGTATCTGTTTCCTCTCCTATTTACAATATTTACTTCTCCATTCCTCTTCCTCCTTGCTCCTTCCTTCTCTTCTTCTCCATCTTACCCATCACCCCTCGGCCCATGCTACTGCCCTTTTGTCTCCTCTTTCATACATCAATATCTCCATGCTTATCCCATTTCTTTCCACCTCTACGCACTCCTCCAAACAGTGTTCCACTCTTGCATCCCCCTTCCCGCACAATTCATACATACTTTTCTCCCTGGAAAGCCAGAACCTATTAAAAATCTCCAAGCACCCACCTGTGATCCTCGCAATAAGCTCCTGACTTCCTTGCCCTCCTTTTTCACACAAATGCAACTCTTCCTTGGCCTTATCCAACCATAGTTCCTGTTGAACCTTGATTCTCTTATTCTCTTCTCCGCTGCTGCCTTCTCTCTCTCCATGCCGTTTTTCTTAACCAACTCATATACCTTCCTTCCTTCATCGTGCATCCTTCTCCCTTCATCCATCTGCAGTCCATTCGTTCTAAAATATGTTTTCCTTTCAACCTCCATCTTCTCACTCCCTCTCCTGTTCTTCTTCTCCTGCCAACACTCCCTAACCAGCTTCCCCCCCCCTCCACCCTTTCAAACATTTCTTCTCATATTTACAAGCGTGACTCTCCGTTATAATCCCTAAACTCGTTCTGCCCGTCTCCCTCCTGACAGCATAATTAGGCGTATTCCTTGCCAACCTCATTTTCCACTCTACATACTTGTCCTTTGTCCTATCTACCTTCTCACTTACCTTCCGACCCCATACCTCTACTCCATACATCAACACATTTGCCCTCCTCACTCTCTCTTTTATGTGACCATCCACTCCCCCATTTCTCAGAACCAAGAAGCCCAGGTACACAAACTCTTTCACCTCTTGCACTGCCTTTTCCCTCCACTTCCAGTCCTCTCCCTTATCCCTTCTACCTCGTTTCCTGAACACCATATCCTTGGACATTCCCGCATTCAGCTCTAACCTATTCTTATCTAGGTATCTTCTCAACCTCTTCATCATCTACTTTTAGGCCTCCTCGCTTCTTTCCAGCGACACTATGTCAACTACATAGGCGAGTGGCCAAATTCTAACCCCTTTCACCCTAACACCTTCTACCACTCAGCCCTTTAGCTTACTTTCCATATCCATGATTAAAATCGCAAAAAGCGTTGTGCTAAGCGGACACCATTGCCCTAACCCCCTATCCAACCCGAATCCCTCCGAAATCCTCTCCCCTCCTCTTACCCTATCATTCGTCTCTTCATTTATCTCCCTTACCCTCTCGATCAGGCCTCTCTCCACTCCCCTCTCCTCCATCGCATCCAAGACCTCCCCCTTTCCACAGAAGGAGACTCGCCTTTGAGATAAAAAAAAACGCGTATACTCTCGACCCCTTCTTCGCTAATTATCTATCCACCACGTGCTGCAGAACGGAGATATTGTCGATAGTGCTTCTACCGATCCTAAAGCCCGCCTGCGTCTCCGGTAATATTTCTCTCCCCTTAAAAAACCTTCCGCAGCCTATCCGTCACGCTTCTTTCTCTACCTCATCCAGCCCTGTTGCCTTTGACCTTCTTAACTTCCTTGTCTGTTTCTCTATCTCATCATTCAACTCCTCCATCTCTGCCTCCCTCGTTCTTATATTCCCATCATCTCTCTTCCTTAAATCTCATCCCTGAAACGATTGTTTAAAAAACTCCCTCCACTCCTCACTCCCTATCTGATCGCTTATCCCCACTCTATGCTTCCTAAACCTATTTATTATCTTCCACACGTACCCCTCTCTTATAAAACTTTCCAACTCCTCTTCCAGACCTTTCTCCTTTTCCTGTTCTTTCTTCTAACACATCAATATAAACCCCTTCCTCATTTCTATGTACTAATCCCTTTTCAGAGTTCCCTCTTTCCACTTCTTGTACCTTATCTTCACCTTCCTTTTCATCTTTTTACATTCCCTATTCTACCACGACTTCACCATTCCTTTCGTACTGTTTCTAAATACCTTCTTTTGCACCCACCCTTTCACTTTCTCTTTCAAATCCTCTTATATCTCTTTCATCGACTCCCCGTTCAATCGTACCTTCCCTAACTGCTCCTGATACTTCTCTATCGCCTCCCTCGTCCAGCTCACCCTCTTCTCCGCCGGCACTTCTTCCCCACCTTGCCTTTCGCCCAGGGACTGAGAGTAAAACGTTTTCATCACTTTGGGTTTTAAACACTAAGCCGACGAAAAAGGAATCGTTAGGTTTAACTCTCCTCAAGATCCGAAAATATGTACTACAGGGAGAAAGTGATCCCATCCCGAGTGGACGGTGCCTGCTTCTCAAGCACTCAGGAACGGATGGGTTGTGGCAGCAGCCGGTCAGAGTTTGAGTCCCGAGGAGAGCAGGTACAGAGGATCGATCCTTTAGTATGTGTACTGATAAAAAAAAGTACCCGGGATTGGATCTTTGAAAGATCTAAACCTACAGTCTGCCGGAAGGTTTTACTCCTGATGAGAACTCAACCGAAGATATTTTCACACGATCCCGAAGGGAGTGGACTGCAATCCGAGCGAGTTAGGTTTAGAACCTACTTTCAGCTCTCTGAACTTTTACTCTCAGTCCATACAATATAATATTCTCAAGTCTGAGTTTCTGCTTTTAAAATCTGAATAAAAGCTACTTTATAGTAATTTAGCAATTTCCGAATAATGCAAAATCATATTGTACGCATGTTCAAAACATAACTATATATCATTATTTATTAATAAGACAATAATGCAGCAATTTATTAATTAATATAGAATATATTAATAAATTGGTAAATTCGTGAATAATTAATATTTAATTACAATTGAATATAAATTTCTTCATATTGATCTAAATATTGAACAATGTAAAATGATTAACATGCAGAAATGGCAATAAAATTAAGTGAATCTTAAATATTGACCCATACTGATGGGTGCCAATCATAAGCGTCAATTATTAAGGCATATAATTCTACAAATAAATAAATTAGAGGAATTAACTTCATCAAATCTTTTTCTCTTATTTCTGGAAAGAATTGTGCAGTTTTATTAAAGATCACGAGTTGCTGGAAAAACGTACCGGTATCACTGCCGCCAAAACAGAAGAGAACTTTGTTAATATTATGACCCTACGATTCTGAGTGGAATCCTTTAGTGAGTTTATGTTTCCCACTCAGAATCCTTACAGTATCAATCAGAAGATGGTTTTATTTAATGGAGTGGTTTCACCGAGTCCGAGCGCCCTCTGTTACTTCCGGGACTTCCGGAATATGATTTAGGAGAATATGAGATTTGGCCATCTCATGAAGAGTTCAGCCCCATCTCCTTCTCTTTCCAACGTGTCAGCTTCCTTCCTTCACTTCCCCGTGATCGGCGAGCGTCGGTTGATAAGCCAGAGAAGGACAGACCATCGGAACATTCCTTCCTTCTTATGGACCTAATGTGTGGAGATTTACATTTGGAGTGAGGGTGGGACTGGCGGATGCCGTCATCTTGTTTCCCTTCGGCGTGGGGTACTCTATCCGGCTCCCCTCCCTTGGCAATGTGGTGGAATACTGGACGAAATCCACTGGCCAGAAAAGGACAGCCTGTGTCCAACTTCTCTCCCTCTCTTTCTGGCTTATGGTGGTGGAACTGCTCTGTCGATTTCGGGCGTGTTCTTGTTGACGTTGTGGCTGTCAGTTTCGCTCTCGACCGAAGTTTCCGTTGTCGGGACAATAAATACATATAAAAAAGGAACAAAAAAAAAGCGCATGAATAAATAATTTTATGTCGTGCCGAAAGTGCCCTTGTGGAGTGCGACCCTCGTTCCGAACTCCCCAGTGAAGAGAGAGGATGTTTAATTATCCAGTGCCAGTGGGGAGGTTATGTTGTTCCTCCACAACAAGTGACAGGTAATATTTTCACCGTGTCACAACTGCCCCCACCTTGGCCGGGAGCTAGGGGTCGTTTAGATTCTGACGGATTCTTTTCTCAACATTGAGAACAAACACTAACTCTCGATTCCCCCCTCACTAGGT
Source organism: Andricus curvator (assembly GCA_932195095.1). NCBI lineage: Eukaryota > Metazoa > Arthropoda > Insecta > Hymenoptera > Cynipidae > Andricus > Andricus curvator. The sequence goes on along the minus strand of CAKNYM010000239.1, from coordinate 224,247 downwards.
CCTTCCAACGATTAGCCACTCCTCCAAGTGCTCTTCAAGCGGAAAGCCGGTTTCAACCGTATTGGTATCCTCCCGACAAGGATATTAATCACAGGGGTTGTCTACTTAGGATGTGTTATGGGAGTCAAACTCGGGAGAGTAACCGAAATGTATCACGAAAGAGGTAGAAATAGGATTAATCTTCGATTTCTAGTGGTCCTTTGCTCCTGGATTTCTTTACGGTAAACCCTTTCCCAGAATTGATCGTCGGGGTGTGGGGAAGACGAAGGGAAAAAAATAACACGAAAGAAAATATATAAAATCATTTAAAACTTATCTATCACTATTCTTCTGGAACGTTCGCGCGAAGCCCCTCCTCGTCCGTCGCTTTGGGGATCGCCGATGTGCGATGCCGAGATGAAAAAAAAAACTTAATTCTATAAGTCGAATGTGACGTACCCACATGGCTAAGTGAATAGAACGGTAATTAATACGGGACGGGTACGGTCAAACAACTATGTGAGACGGGAGACGGGAAGAGCCGTCCCAACACGGCTCGGCGATGACCCAACGATCCTATTCACGCGACATACTACAAAAAAAAAATCTTCACGGATTTCGAGGATCGCTACGACGCTCTAGCTAACGCGACAGCAAAAAGAAAAACAAAAGAAAGAATCTCACGAAGGGACGCTCTAGTTGGACTGTTCCCATCTGCCTTCGCTCGAATGAATAGTTTATAACCAGAATTTTATTGAGCAGAGCAGTAGTAGTTCCGATACAAGAAAAAGAACAAAATTATAAAATTATAGATAATCTCCTCACGGGAAACTATGGCTACAGTCGGCCATTGCGACGCTGCGCCAGGTGGATCTGATGCAGCTCCTCCTCGATCGCCCGCGGATCTCTCAAAATCTCCTGCCCCGGGTGCCGATCCGCCCCCCCCCCCAACCAACGCCAGGTCCGTGCGCCAGAGGCGGCTGCAATTCGGACATGTCGCCTTGGTAAAGCCCCTCTGGCCACAACAGTAGCAGAGCACGATGCCGGAGTTTACCTCTGGGCACTGTTGTCTTTTGTGCCCAGGCTCGCGGCGTACGAAACACCGCCACGGTATGGGGCCAGGGTAGGGCTTCGGTTTGGGCGCGCCCTCCATGAGCCACTCCTGGCGCTCGTCAAACTGGGGGAGTCGCCTCCGAAGATCCCCCTGACGGGCGCACGGTGTCGACTGTGTTTCCGGTGGGCTCGTGAGAGTCCTCAGTCTCTGGTGAAGTGGGCGTCGACTGAGCGGGGTTCCCTGGTCGCGCTGCTGGTGTGGCTGGTAAAGTTACGTGGATGGGGTTGGGTCACGTTAAGCTGTGGGGAACGCGGGGCCCTCAGTTGACGGTCCCGAAATCGCCTCATTCTGTAGGGAAGCTTCGTACTTCCTATATTTGTTTGTCCAGTAGCCCGGAGGTCTAGGGACAAACCCGGGTTTCGTGGAGTCGGGCCTTCCCTCCTGGCAGTTGTCGTAATAACTATACCAGACCTGAAAGAAAAGGGTTCTATAGTCCGAGTCGCGAGCTACCCCGACGCAGCGAAAGGTTTCAGGTTCTCAAGGTTTTCTTTCCCGATAATACTGCCCTTCTTTTCTACAAGTGTGAAAACAACCGGGGATAATCGACGCTTAATTATAAAAGGGCCCTCAAATTTTTGAAACAATTTACCCGCGATATTATCTATCCTTTTCGACAACTTTCGGTTGGGCCTAAGGACTAGGGCACCCACTTGGAAGTTCCTATCTCGTCTCTTAGCGTTATAGTATTTTGCCTGGCTTTCATGGGCTTTGTCCAAATTTCTACAAATCAGGTCGCGTAAATGATCTAATCTAGCGACTCTCTCAGCCCATTTCTCGGGATTAGGCTGATGATGCTGAGTGCCCGATTCCAACTCTCTACGCAGGCACCGGTAGGGTAAGGGATTGCGGCCAAAATTTAGAAATGCTGGAGAAACTTTCAGGGTGCCATGTACCGCGGTATTGTACGCGAATCTGAACTCGGCCAAGTGAAGATCCTAATCCCGATGATCGTCCCTCAGAAAGGAAAGAATCATAGTTTTCAGGATACGATTCACCCGCTCAGTGGGATTCGCTTGTCATTGGTAAACGGGATTCGTAGTGTGTATAATCCCGATATTTTTGCACATTTGTCCTATCAGTTTATTGGTGAACTCCGTGCCATTATCGGTGTGGATGACTTCCGGTGAACCCCACTGAGATACAATTAAGTCCTCAAAGGCTCCCCTTACCGTGACATCCCCCGCTACTACGGTCCATGGCTGCTCAACGACCCGTTGGCCCATCAAGCCTGCAGGTCGCGCTTGTTCTACTGTGCACTTTTGACATGTGACGCAGCTCTTAACATAGTCCACCACGTCACGGAACATCCCGGACCAATAATGTTGTAATGAATGTCCGGACTGGGGCTCGAAATCGGCTTCCTCTAACGCGTTAAGTCTTAATTCCTTGGACAGGACCAATTTCCAAGCTTCCAAATCGGGCATCAATCCGTCTATCACCGGGTTTAACCTATGTCGATACAACATCCCATTCTCTATCTTCCAATCGGGGAAGCTCTTGGGCCTTTCCTCTACCATTCTTAAGCGACGCAAATACCATGCATCATCCGTAACGCCTATACTAGCTACTGGTGCATCGTCTTCTTCGGTCATTCTCGACAGCGCATCTGGGACATGGTGCAAAGCACCCTTTCGATGGACTATATCAAATTCGTAACCTTGGAGCTCCAAGCCCCATCCGGCGAGTCTTCCGGTCGGGTTACGCAGGTTGTTAAGCCAACGAAGGCTGCTATGGTCAGTGATGACCACGAAATGGAATCCCTCCAGATATTCACGGAATTTTCGGATTCCCCAGACTACCGCGAGATACTCCCGTTCCGTAACGGTATAATTCCGTTCGGCTGCCGTCAAGGTCCTGCTCGCGTACGTGATGACCCTTTCCTCGCCATCCTGTTTTTGGGTAAGGACCACTGCTAACTCCGAGGCGCTAGCATCGGTTTGGAGATTAAACGGGTTCTCCTCTACCTCCTTGAACAATGGGTACGCGAGTATGGGGGCGCTTGTTAGGACTGCCTTTAAAATGTCAAAAGCCTCTTGTTGTTCCTCCCCCCAATACCACTTAATGTTAGTTCGGAAAAGTCGAGTTAGTGGCTCGGCTAACGTCGCAAACTCCGGTATAAACCGCCTATACCAAGAGGTCATGCCCATAAATCGGCGCAATTGTTTAACCGTTCTGGGAGCAGGATAAGTGACTATGGGGGCGACCTTATCGGAGTCTACTTTGAGGCCATCTTTGTTGACGACAAATCCGAGATATTTCACCTCAGAACAACAAAACTCACTCTTGTCCGGATTTATCGTCAGGCCCGCCTCCTTTACGCGGTCGAGGACCTTCCCTAACCAATGGAGGTGCTCGTCGAAAGTTTCCGTTACAATAATAATGTCGTCCAGATAACTGAAGACATTAGGTCCCATTTCTGGGGTTACCACCCTATCAATGAGGCTCTGGAATGTGGCAGGGGCCCCGGTGAGCCCGAAGGGCATCGTCTTAAACTCAAGCAAGCCCCTTCCCGGTACCGTAAACGCGGTGTAAGCCTGACTATTCTTATCCAACGGGATCTGATTGAATGCGGCGCTTAAGTCTAATTTCGTTATATACCGCGCGGTTTTAAGTTGTCGCAATATGTCTGTCATATACGGAAGAGGGTATGCGTCTTTCCGGGAAATAGCGTTTAGTTTCCGAAAATCAAACATAAACGATACTTCCTTCCCGGCTTACGAGCCATAACTATGGGTGCGGACCATTCGCTGTACGATTCCGCTATTATACCCTCAGCCAACAACCTATCAACCTCTTCGTACATGATCGCCTGTACTTTGGGAGTCGCGCCTAATGGGCCCTGCGATTTTGGAGGGAACTTTATTTTCAAAAATTCCTTCCATGCTGCCTCCTCCCCCTCATGTAGGGCTGCTATACCGCTACAATTTTCCTCTTCCACTAACCATTGTTTTAGTGGATAATGTTTCCCTTCCGAATCTGGCATGAAAACTTTACGGGACCGTGAGAGAAATGCCATATCGAATTTTCCCTGACCCTCCAGACCTAAGATCAATTCTGTGTCCAGGTTGTTTGCAATCCTGACCTCACACACCCGCGTAACTCCCTCGATCGTTATTGGTAAGTTGACCTTTCCGATAACAGTGTCTACCGAACCATTAGCCATGATCATGCGGGATTTCCTATTGCAATCAAGTTCCCTCCCTGAAGTTCTAGCAATGACATCCCAAGCCGATTTTCTCAGCAGTACGCGAGAGAATCCGTTATCTATTAGAGTGTCCAAAGAGACGGAATCGATAGAAGCCCTAATATGAACTCTATTGTCTATTTCTGTCGATTCCACTATACCACTAATCAAATCCATTTCTGGCAAACCTTCTCTAATCGCAATAATCTTATCAAGATCATCCACGTTACTGCAAGACGCGTTAAACTTGGTTTCAACTTTTGAATCAAATAACTCTATCTTAGGGTTATCGTGTATCTGAGCCTCAAATATCACTTCTTCTGGTTGTATTAAGCTAAACAAAATTTCCCTGCCGATAGATATCCGCAAAGGGGATCTGTCGGTACCTCAAATTCTGTATGTTCGGTAGAATCTACCATCCTATCCGTATCCCTGTCCGATTCGAATATCGAATAGGCAGTGCAGGCTATTGTCACTGCGTTCTCGATATTTAAACCATATCTACTATCGCTTGTACCGACACCATAGCAAACCAACCTTCTGGGCGAGGCACAGCCCTTTTGGAAGTAACCTGCCTATTTGCAATTAAAACAGATCACCTCGTTCGGGTTTCTAGCTTGGGCCTCGTTCATGTTAATATCAGCAGAAGCCTTAGCTTTCTGCTGACCTCCCCCCTCCTAAGAACCGACATGGGGTATGTTTTGCCTATTATTTGGTTGCTTAGGCTTATTGCCTTGGCTATTTGTGCCCTGTTTCTGTTCAGTGTTGATCGCGGAGGTTTTATCTACCTCTTCTTTCATCGCTGACGTCGGCGATTGTTTAGTTGTCTTTTGAGTTGACCGCGGTCTATACGCGAATTCTTTCAAAAAAGAGTTTTCGGGAGGAGGTGGGGTCTTATATTCTCTTATATACACATTCCACTCTTTCTCCCAGCTTCTCCCGATGCAAGATAGTTCGCGGAACGATCTATAATCGGAGCGACGGATCACTTTGTGGTAGTCAGGTCGAAGACCTCTATGGACCCAGTCTAATTGGTCGACTATCGGAATTTCACCTTCGAGCAAACTTATTAGGCTCTGAACATTGGTTAGATAGTCATCTATAGGCTCATCTTTGCCCTGTGTTCTAGACTGAATTTGCTCCTTGACTCTTCTCTCGAAGTCATCATCGCCAAAGTGAGATATGAACTCTTTTTTAAATTTTCGCCAACTGTAAAATTCTTTTTCGTGGTTCTTAAACCATTTTGACGGGATTCCCTCCAATAAAACCGGCATTGCCATCAGTAATTCCTCATCCGATACCCTAGTTAGCCTCCTACGGTCTTCAATTTTTGTTAAGAACCCATCTGCACTCAGATCGCTTCTACCGTTAAATGTGAGGTTCCAACCAAGAACAATTTTTATTAAGTCCCTATTTTCTAAGCGGTTTCTATTGGCCGATCTGATACTATAAACCGTATCTCTGTCTGAAGAATGGTCATGGGTACGTGTATCTTTATAACCTATATTGCATCTACGCGGTTTGTTCTGTGGGCTAGGTCTAGGAAGTGATTGGGTTAAATTTCTCAATTTTAGGTTGACATTCCTCACGTTGAGTTTCGGTAAAGGACGTGCGGCTGTATCTATTCAATTTGGTTCTATTTAGGCCGAGGCTGTATCTATCTGTTTTCATTCCACGACTTTCGAATTCTGATTCTGACGCTGTGGTGTTGGGGAATAGTTTACCTAGGTTGGGCATTTTCGAAGGGTCTTTTCGGATGGCACCTAGCGTCTCATTGTGTGTGGAGCATTGACCGATATTTTAATGTTTGTTAGCTACGGGGTGTGGAGTGCCCTGTGTGTCCACATTACGATATTCTGGTAACGGTTTCAAATTGTGGGTAACGGAGGTATTTTTTATCAAGCGATCGGGGGGTTGAAGGTGGTTGACACCAGGCTCGGTAGTTTCGTAGGAGACTACCGGGTCTGGTAGATTGAAGGGGGTTTGCATACCGAAAATCTGTGCAAATAATTAAATGACACATTAGTTGGGTTGATTGGGGGAAAAAGCGTTGGTTTTATTCTAGGTGTCGAAACCGTACTCAGGGAACCAGCCGCTGTGGTATTTGTGACGTTTGTTACATTATTATTTCCCGAAGAAGATACTGTCGTTATGTAACTCGCTTTAGTTACCCTAGTTTCTACCGTTAAGGTGGCTGCGGTTTGAGGGATGTTAACAGGAGGGCCTGCGGCTAAATTTTCAAAATCGGACTCTATTTCCGTATCATCTATTGTGAGAGCTGAGGTCGCGGATGTGTAGTCCGATTCTCTGGATGGCCACCCTTTAAGAAGCATAATGCCTTTTCGCAATCGAGCACATTTTATTTTTCTAGTACCGGAAGTATCTAGTTCCTGAGCTTCGAGGCTTTCATTAATTTCTGGATTATCTAATTCTGCGATCAAGCTTTTTAATTCCGAATAGATGGTAACGTTATCGATTGAGCTCAATAAAGCCATTTTGTTTGCTAGAAAACTAATTTCTAATTCCCAAGCTGAAAATAAATCTAAAATCTCAAATTCCTAAGGGCCTTTTCAGAACATCTAAATTGTTCTATCACGCGTGAATGAGCTGATCTAGATTTTTATCATTGATTCCGGTGAATGCTAACGCGTAATTCTTGCCATTGCGCGACAAGGAGAACAAAATTATGCTTCTAGGATGTCGCGAACCTGAAACCTTCCGAGCGCGACCGAAGAAAACCGTTATATAAAAAAATATTCATAGTTTTCCTATGGCGAAATGGGACAATGAATATTGCGAAATTTTGAAGCTTATGAAGATGACGGAATTGTTCAGTATATCGTTAGAACTTTTATACCAAAATAAAGAACTGAACAATTCAGGTGTCTTTTGTCAGAACCCACTTCAAAATGAATAGCAAATAAGTACAAACATCATCAATGAATAAGCATATAAATCATAAACATTATATCAAATATCATAAAAATCATATAAATTAGATAAATCAATATATATGGTTATTGTCAGGTGTGGGTATATATGTACATATGAATATATACAAATATACCGATAATTTGTGTGGTAGAAAATTATTTCTGAGTGTGTATGGCGCTCATAGCAGCCGATTTTGGGGATTTGTTCGATAATTCAAATTTTATCGGCAGCAGATCATTATTTTTTTTGGTTTTTGGAAAAATAATTGTTCGCTCTGGTCAATGTGTGTGATTATTGGTCATACAAATTCTAGGGGTGAATTTAATTTAGGTTAGGAACCGGTTGGGCGCCATTTTGTAAAGACATTTCCTGCCCGTTGGAAATTCCTTATTAAATATTTTAAAATGGCCTACCTCAACTCAGTCCTTCATTAGTGCCTAGCTAAGCTGAAAAAAAGGTGAAGAAGAGAACAAAAAAAAAATAATAATAAGCAGGATAGGTCCGAGTGACCACCACGACTTAAGGCCTGAGATAGTTGAAGTAGGTTCAAAAAAAAAGGATCAAGAGATTACAATCTCATTAAATCCCTACTGCTAAACCTGAAATGAAAGAAATTCACAGAATAAAGGGGGGGGGGGGGGTCTCCTAACCAATAATCTCAAATCACACACACACCAATTTTTTTCTCTTCAGACACTTAGTGTTATTAACATCTCGATTACAAATTTCCGACATACTTTCTCGATAGCAAAATCGGTTGCGCATTCCCAAAGTAAAACAAAAAATCCCCACTACTCGACAATAATGCTCACTTTACTGATCCCTACTTCGGAACGTGGGATTCTATTTTATCCAAACCTATGGAAACGTGGCCCAGAGTCCGCCATGTTTCCAGTTCACAAATTTTTGAAATTGAATTAAAAAAAAAAGGAAGAAGAATTCTAACCTGACCTGAAAAAGTTCCTCTGATAATAAATCCCCAATCTTACCATCATAAGGTGAATTCATGGTCGATTCCCCCCCAAAAAAAAACAACAAAACTTAGCACCGACCACGAAGAGCGACGCGGACAAATGTAGAGACATACGCCATTTCCGGTAAAAGTGAAGAGAAACTTTTAGCCTAATCGGAGCACTCGCGACAGTATTCCCCAGAGGCGCGAAAACCAAGAAGTTCAGCTTCTCCGTTTTCACCTCCCAAGAGAATAAATTCGGAACGCGAAACTATCCTCGACGGAAACCGCGAACTATTTGCACTCCACACAGAAATTACAAAAAAAAAGCAAGATTATAACATTTTTGTTTCTCGAGACCGCGGCACTTAGAGGGCTGGCTGAGCGTATTGGCGGTACATGAATTTAACGAAAAATTCCCAGAACCATCCGCCCAAACTCTCCGTCAGAAATTAAAAAAAAATCACTCACCCCTTCGAACTGAAATTTTCTCCTCGGACCTTTTATTATTTTGAACATCTCCGTTGTTCACGTTTGGTCAAAATTCTCGCTTAAATTTTCTTTTTCTTTCGTTACGTCCTTTTGACAAAAATCTTTTCATACAAGCTTTCTTATTTATCAATCCGTCGCATGGAGAGTTCGGAGCGAGAGTGAAGAGACGCGCAACGTCTAGTCGGCAGGTTTGGTTGTCGGCTTCCCTCCTGTCATCCAATCGGAGCGTCAAATCCACGCGTCTCGATGTTCTCCGCCAATCGCAGTTCCCCGTATCCTCGTCGACCGCCATATTGCTGGAAAAACGTACCGGTATCTCTGCCGCAAAAACAGAAGAGAACTTTGTTAATATTATGACCCTACGATTCTGAGTGGAATCCTTTAGTGAGTTTATGTTTCCCACTCAGAATCCTTAAAGTATCAATCAGAAGAAGGTTTTATTTAATGGAGTGGTTTCACCGAGTCCGAGCGCCCTCTGTTACTTCCGGGACTTCCGGAATATGATTTAGGAGAATATGAGATTTGGCCATCTCATGAAGAGTTCAGCCCCATCTCCTTCTCTTTCCAACGTGTCAGCTTCCTTCCTTCACTTCCCCGTGATCGGCGAGCGTCGGTTGATAAGCCAGAGAAGGACAGACCATCGGAATATTCCTTCCTTCTTATGGACCTAATGTGTGGAGATTTACATTTGGAGTGAGGGTGGGACTGGCGGATGCCGCCATCTTGTTTTCCTTCGGCGTGGGGTACTCTATCCGGCTCCCCTCCCTTGGCAATGTGGTGGAATACTGGACGAAATCCACTGGCCAGAAAAGGACAGCGTGTGTCCAACTTCTCTCCCTCTCTTTCTGGCTTATGGTGGTGGAACTGCTCTGTCGATTTTGGGCGTGTTGTTGTTGACGTTGTGGCTGTCAGTTTTGCTCTCGACCGAAGTTTCTGTTGTCAGGACAATCAATACATATAAAAAAGGAGCAAAAAAAAAGCGCATGAATAAATAATTTTATGTCGTGCCGAAAGTGCCTTGTGGAGTGCGACCCTCGTTCCGAACTCCCCAGTGAAGAGAGAGGATGTTTAATTATCCACTGCCAGTGGGGAGGTTATGTTGTTCCTCCACAACAAGTGACAGGTAATATTTTCACCCTGTCACAACAGATGAATTTTTATTTAGAAAGAAAACAAATTTTAAAAGAATAGTTGAATTTTCATCCACAAAATATTCCACTTGATTTTTAAGATGAAAATATTAATTTTTTAACAAAAAATAAGTTTTTAGGAAAAAAATTGGATTTTTCCTTTAAAAAGACCAATTTTCTCAACCAAAAGGGATGAATTTTTAACGAAATAGTTGAATTCTCTACCTATTAGTTCAATTTTTATCCAAGAAAGATGAAATTTGTACTAAAGCAGATGAATTTTTAATAAAAAAGGACACATTTTTTAAAAGTTTTCTACGAAATAGTTCAATTTCTAACAAACCAGACGAATTTTCAACCAAAAGTATGAATTTTTAACAAAATAGTTTTATTTTCATCCAAACAGTTGCATTTTTATTGAAGAAAGATGAAATTTCTCTTAAAACACAAGAATTTTTTATTTAAAACAAAAACAAAACAAAAAAAGTTTAATTTTCAGTTCTCTTTTCAACACTACAATATAATATTTAACCAAAAAGTACATTTTGTACAAAATAGTTACATTTTCAACAAAACAGCAGAATTTTCAACCACAAAGTATGACCTTTCAACAAAATTGCTGAATTTTAAACCAAACAGTTGCATTTTTGTCCAAGAAAAATGTAAACTCTACTAAAACAGGTGAATTTTTAAATCAAAAAGACAAATTTTCAAACAAGGAGTTGAATTTTCGTCCAAAAGGATTTCAAAAGACTTTTCTACAGAAAAATACAAATTTTTTACAAAACGTCATTTTTCTATGAAACAGTTGAATTTTCTACAAAACAGTTGCATTTTTTTCGAAGAAAGATGCAACATTTATACTACAGAAAGAGGAACTTTTAAATTAGAAACGACAATTTTCAGCAAAAATATTTTTCAACCAAAAAAGATTTTAGTTGACTTGGCAGCAACAAAATATGAATTTTAAACAAAAGGTTATTATTATACAAGAGTTTAATTTTTAACCCCAAAAGACGATTTTTTAACAACACAGTTGAATTTGCAAAAAATTATGTCTTTTTCAGAAAATTGCTAAAATTTTTAACCAAAGAATAAGATTTATAACCAAAAAGATAATCGTCAGGAGAAAGTTTTGGCGAATTAGCAAAAATTACGTACATGAGTGAAGGACCCCCTCCCCCTGCAGTAACAAATCGTAACAAAATGTCCGACCCCCCCTTACGTGATTTCAGTACGGTCTCGAAGGTTTAACAGTCATCTTCAGTACATTTCAACACGACTTAATAATTATCGTCATTATATTTTTCATCAGGACACACATTACGAATATTATATGTATATAATTCACAATCGGGTAAATTAACTATACTGAGATATTTTTTAAACACAGTGAAATGATTTGTAACACCTCTTTCAGACTGGCTTGCGAATTGTAGTGCATTTGACTTATAACCGAACTTTGAACGAACAACATTAAAGCCTTTTGCTTCATTTTACTTTCCAGTAAACTAACAAAACATTACATTCGTACCTTCACATTCATTTCCGTGTAATATAATCCTTCACATTCATTGTATACTTTGCGGGGAGCGTCCACACATTACGTAACGTTATTTTCAACAGCCCCCCCCCCCCCAACACAGTGTCGTAACATTTTGTGTGTTGGGTTTGAAAATATTATAGACGTTTTCTACTTCAAAAAATGTTCTGCAATATGAGGTGCTGCATGGAAATAAAACAATCCTTTTATGTGACACTGAGTGCTTTTTCAATTATGGGTTGTGAGGGATCTCGCAAATTAAGGGAAAGGTGGGATTTGGAACGTCGAGAAGCGGGTGAAGTCAATCAGGGGAGAGCAGAATTTCTATAAAAATGGATTTATTATTCGACTTACAAATTGGTGGTGGGACCTGCTGGCCCACGAGCGATGGTAAGACTCCACGGCGTAGCCCGAGAGCAGGTTGGATGACGCTGGATGGCGTCAGGGTGGCCAGGTGAATCTGGGAGACTCTGAAGGGCGTCGTTTTGGTTCCCGTTGAGGGTGGTGGCAATCGTTAGCCGGATACGGTGACGGTCGTACTACCAGACTCAGGTGTAGAGAGCACAAGACTGACGATTCAGGATCAGGATTTGGGTATTAGAACCAGGAAGTGATACTCTCTCCACTCCTGGTCCTAGGCCCACAGGGTCGTACGTTTGTGGGGTGCTTGTAACTTTGTTACAACTTCCCCCCCCCCCTCTGTTTGGAACGAGGTTTATTTTTTTAAAAGTTCCTCGCACCTATCCACTTCCTCGCCGAATGACAGTGAGAATTCTTCCTCTGTGATGTCGAGTTGCACATATGAATCGTCTTCCCCATTGGTTTCCTTCCTCTCGTTTTCTGTGTTATGTATTGTCTTCCTTCCTTCTATTTGTTCAATTTCCTCTTTGTTGAATGACATTTTTATTATGTTTTTAAATTCTTCCTTTGTTTCGACCCAACCTCCTTTTATATATTTAGTTCTGGTCGAATCCGGAACCACGTGATGATTCTTCATTCGATTCGGTATCTCATCGCAGTATGTGTCATGGATGATGTAGAGTGTCACTGGAATCATCCTTCTACAATGACGACATTCCCATCCTTTCATGCCTTCCATCTTTTTCTTCCTGAAACAAATTAAAGAAAAATCCTACCACTCAAAAAAAAATAAAAAATAAATAAAATAAAAATATCAATTTTCTCTTAATTCTGACTTCTATCATGTTGTAACCTAATGTAGAGTTTAAAGCCTCGATTTTCACTAATTTTTAGCTATTAATTTTTTATTTTAATCTTTTCTATTGCGATCGATATCTTCTTCAGCTATTCCGCACTCCTTGATACCTCCTGCTGAAAAGTAACTTATATCTAAATTCTACTTTATTTTGATGAAAATTCTAACTTGGTCTCTTATAGCCATATTTACTATCACCTGATCTAATCTATTTTCAAAATCTAAAAATATTATTTGTAGTACTACTTATTATTATTGATTTTATTACTAACTGTTGTGTTTGTGACAGGTATGAAATTAATTGTTCTGTAATGTATGTGAATAAGTATGATATGAAAGTTTTATTCAATTTAGACATCTGTGTCCCAATCTGTGGAAGAGTCTTCTTTCTCTTCTCGGATTGGTTTCAATATTTTTTTATTCTCTTCCGCTTCTCTCTGAATTCGTTTTATTTCCTTCCTTTTCCTTACTTTCTCCTCCCGATCTTCCTTCCTTATTCTTCTCTCTTCCTCTATTTTTTCTTCTCGTCTTTTTCTTGCCGCCTCTTTGGTGTATCTTTTCTGTCTGTACTTTAACATTTTCTTCATTTCTTGTAATTCTTTCTCTTCCCTTTCTCTTTCTTGCTGAATCTTGATTTTTTCCAAAACCATTTCGAGCGTTTTCTCCTCTTCCTTTTTTTTTCTTTCCTCCTCCTCTTTTTCTTGTCTTTTTTTTCTTTAAGCCCCCTCGTAACCTCTTCCATGGTAACTAGGCCATATAATTTCACTTTTTCCGCCGCTATCTTCTGGAGTCTCGGGTCTCCTCTCCTTGACCCGAAGTCATCGTACATGCCGACTTTTTCTTCGAATAATTTCCGTGTTCTTATTTTTATAAACTCCTCTTTCATTTCTTTCTCTATTCTCTCTTTCTTCCTTTTGTCTTCCTCTTCCCTTTTTCTTCTTCTTTTCTCTTCCGGGCTTTCGTTTAGGGCTGGTTTGCATCTATGATTAATTAATTCTTCTCGCCCTATTAATTCTTTTAGACACTCCCTGCACTTGGCTACCGCTCTTGAACTCATTTTTCTGTAAATAAATGTATTTCTGTTTCTGTTGTTTTTTGTAGGTGTAAGTGTTTTTGTCACTTTTGTCGGTATCAGTGGTGTTAAATTTCAAATTATTTACATGTATGCCATTCAAAAGAAAAAATCCAAATTCAAACCTATTTCTTAATATTAAACTTTTTAATATCTTTAACATTCCAATTACCTAGTGATTTTCCATTCTTTGTTCTTATTTCATAAATTGTTGGTGAAATTTTTGCCTTAATGAAAAATGGTCCTTCGAAATTTTTATTTAACTTTTTCGCTATTCCTTCCCCTTTATTGGATAAAATTTTATTACTTTTCAGAACTTGTTCGCCAATTTTGAAACTTATCGGCCTACGTCTGAGATTGTAATATCTAGATTGCGTTTCATTTGCGGTATCTAAATTTTTAACTACTTCTTCTCTAATTATTTTTAATTTTCGCATTCTATCAGCCCATTTTTCGGACTCTTGAAATTCAATTTCGCTTTTACCATCTAAATCTTTATTCAACGCTTGGATTGGTTGGAGTTCTCTACCTAAATTTAAAAAAGCTGGTGTGAAACCTGTTGAAGAATGTTTACTTGTATTTAATGCAAATTGTAAATCATCTAAATTTTCATCCCATAATTTATGATCTTTTTCCAAATACGCTTTTATTGCTGTTTTAATTGATTTGTTACATCTCTCAGTTGGGTTAGCTTGCGCATGATATTTAGGAGTTTTTGAATGTCTAATTCCAAAAGTTTTCGTTAAATTAATTATTGATTTATTTATGTATTCTTTGCCGTTATCTGTAAACAAAATTCTAGGTGTTCCCCATTTTGAAATTATACGCTTATGGAATTCTTTTTCAATTGTCGTTGCTAATTTATTTTTAACTGGAATTATTTCCACCCATTTAGTAAACATATCAACGAAAACTAAAATATATTGATTTCTTGACTTTGTCATTGGTAGCGGACCCATCATATCAGATGCTACCACTGTCCACGGTTCTTCAATAATTCTTTTTCCCATTAAACCCATCTGATTATTTACTTTCGGTTTAATTCTTTGGCAAATGTCACATTCTTTTACGTATTTTAATGTTTCAGAGTACATTCCGGGCCAAAAATAATTTTCGGAAATTTTCGCATAAGTTTTTTCCATACCTAAATGACCTGCTTGTTTATTGTTATGATTCTCAATTAAAACTTGTTCTCTTAATTCTTTTGGTATCATTAGTTTCCACGGGTTGCTATCTAAATTTAAGCTTGATTTCAAAAGGTCGGGTTTATAAAAATATAATTGACTATCACGTATTCTCCAGTTTGGATTTTCTTCTGGTTTATTTTTAACTTGTATCATTTCATTTTTATACCAATTATCTTCAATTTCTTTAAAAACTTTTTCCTCGGTTTCTATAATACCGGCTAAGATACTTGAAACTTTTATTTCATTTTCATTCGACCTTGATAACGCATCTGGGACATGGTTTAAACTTCCCTTTCTATACATTATTTCATAATCGTACTCTAATAATTCTAAAGCCCATCGTGCTAATCTACCTGTTGGATTTTTTAAGTTATGAAGCCATTTTAAGGCAATATGATCTGTAATAACTTTAAATGAATATCCCTCTAAATATGGTCTAAACTTTCTTATTGCCCAGACTACTGCTAAACACTCTTTTTCCGAAGCAGAGTATTTACGTTCTGCCCCATTAAGACCTCTACTTGCAAATGCTATTACAAAATTTTCACCGTTAATATTTTGTGTTAATACTGCTCCTAAACCTGTATCACTAGCATCGGTTTCGAGTTGAAATGGACTTCCAAAATCAGGGCAGGCAAGAATTGGTGCTGTTGTTAGTAGGTGTTTAATAGTCGTAAATGCCTGTTCCTGTTTTTCAGTCCATTCCCACTTTACTTCCTTCTTTAATAGTTTTTGCAGAGTTTCTATTATTTCTGCAAATTTTGGAATACATTTTCTATACCATGAAGCCATTCCTATCAATCTCTGAATTTTTTTAACCTTTTTTGACCTTGGAAAATCTAAAATTGGTTTTATTTTATCATCATCTATTTGTAAACCTTTTTCATTTACTTTAAATCCTAGGTACTTTATTTCTGAACAACCAAACTCACATTTGTCTAAACCTATTGTTAAACCTGCATTTTTGATTCTATCTAGAACAATATCCAAATATTTTAAATGTTCTTCAAAATTTTTTGAAACTATAATTATGTCATCAAGGTAACAAAATACATGCGGTTTTAATTCTGGTGTTATTATTCTGTCCATCAGGCGCTGGAATGTAGCAGGAGCATTTGTTAATCCAAATGGCATTCTCTTAAACTGGTACATTCCTTTGCCGGGGACAATAAATGCTGTTATTGGTTTAGATTCATCGTCCAACGGTATCTGATGATATGCTGAACGAAGATCTATTTTAGACATGTACCTTGCTGATCTTAATGTGTCCAATATTTCAGACATTATAGGTATTGGATATAAATCTTTCTTTGTTACTTTATTAACTTTCCTAAAATCCAAACAAAATCTATATTTACCATTAGGTTTTTTTATCATTACTATAGGATTTGACCAATCGCTATTAGATGGTTCTATGATTTTCTCCTCTAAAAGTCTATCTACTTCTTCATACATAAATTCTCTTATTTTTGGTGATACATAATAATATCTTTGTTTAATCGGTTCATGTCCCTGGACATCTATTTTATGACTAGTTAAGTGTGTTGGTTTTAATTCTGTTCCCTGATCTATTATTTTTCTTCTAATCAAGTTTTCTAATTGCACTTGCTGTGCTTCATTTAATTCTACTATTCCTTCATAAATTTCTTCGCAAAATTCTAAATTTTTATTCCTTTCCACTTTTACGCGTGCAATATTATTATTTATTACCGCATTATTTCTAAAATTATACCAATTACTTTTTCTAATTGCGAATAATTTTTCTATTATCGAATCATTTTTTCCCTCAGTTTTATCGATAACTGTTTCCAATTCAGTATCCTTTTTCTCTTTACTAAATTCCAATGGCCCTTTAAATTCTGTCTCTAATTTCCTATCTTTATTTCTCGTATCTAAAGTCGTATTTATTTTACTCTCTGTCTTTATTTTCTTCCTATCCTTGTTTGTTTTCTTGCCTACT
Source organism: Andricus curvator (assembly GCA_932195095.1). NCBI lineage: Eukaryota > Metazoa > Arthropoda > Insecta > Hymenoptera > Cynipidae > Andricus > Andricus curvator. The sequence goes on along the minus strand of CAKNYM010000239.1, from coordinate 207,484 downwards.
CTCTCTTTATTTTGACTAGCCTGCTTATCTAATCTATCGACGCCCACGCTGGCTCGTGCCAGTGTTGCGTCGCTCGCATTGTAGGGTTTAGGGTGTGGGGCTGCATGCCCCCGTTCACTCTGTTCCGGCTGGGGTGCTGGCGGGATCGAGTCTCGTGCATCACCTGTAAGGATGGGTTGGGGTGGGGTGTATGGCGACACGGGAGAAGAGACTTCGCACTGTAGTAAATCTGTCTCTTTCTCCCGCACGTGGTTTCTCAGGCTAATCTTCTTTCCAAATTGTAATTTCGTTTCCTTATTATCTCTACTTCTATTTTCCTCTATATCGTTTATTACCGGTTCCTGCATTTTACTAATATTTGATTGTATCGCATACTTAATATTTGGTAATTCTGGTAACCACCAAATCTTTTTCTCGTAATCCATTTTCAAACCTAATCTTTGTATCATATCGGTTCCCACTATTCCTGTCGATCTTAATTTTGGTACCAGTCTAAATAATAGGTATTTTTCCGTATGACCTACTTTGATTGGGATTAAAACTTGTCCTATAATTTTTAATTTTTGGCCATTTGCGACCATTAATGTATCATTTTTCGGTTTTTTAATTTCATAATCTAAGTCTTTTATTGTTTTTATGAATTTTTCACCTATGTATGAGTGAGTTGCACCGGTGTCAACTAACACTTTAAATTCATGATCTTTGAAATCTATCATAATGTGAAATCTTGTTTCGTCTGAGTCGTTTGTGTCTGTGTCAAGTAATTCTGACGGTCTCTGATTTCGTTGATTATTATCCGTCTTTAATAACCACCGCTTGCGTTTCCCTGGTCTATTTTATACCAACAATCACGTCGAAAGTGGCCTACTTTCCCGCAATTGTAGCATGTAATGGGTTCTCGCGATCTATAGTTTAAATTTCGGTTTCCTAAATTTGGATCTATGAAATCCTGTCGACTTGGATTCATTTCACCTTTTTTATTATCCCTACTATTTTCAAAATTGGAATTTTTTGTATTTTTATTTTGTCCTTTACTATCTTTTTTGTCTTCTGATTTATTATTATTCTCTTCCGCGTTATATAAAAGCGCTGGTATATGCGGAAATTTATTCGCTTGTTGTGTCTGTGTGTTTCCTAACAGCTGACTAATTGCATTTAATAATTGTCCAGCTGGGTTTTGATTTCTGAAACTATTATTATTATTATTAAATCGCGAATTTCTTTGAAATCCTGTATTATTTTGATAGCTGTTATTATTTTGAAATCTTGGATTAAAAAATCTAGGATTTCCATTTGGAAATCTTGGTTGGAATTTTGGGTTGTTTTGATAACTCGGTCTATACTGTTTTTGATGATTTTGATCATCATTTTGTTTTTGATTTTTATTTTGATTCTCGTGTTTTAGTTTATTTTGATTTTCTTCATACCCTGTATTTTTTACGTTTTTATCATTTTTACTTTCATCTTTATCTAAAATGCTTAGTTGTTGACCTCTAATTTTAGACTTTGCCAATTCTGTTTCCCATTCACGTCCTAAAATTTCCAATTCTGAAAAATTTGAAAAAGCATTTCTCGATATATAAACTTTATATTCAATTCTCAAATTTTCATAAGCTTTTCTTAGTTGCCATTCTAGGCTTGGTCGTGGCATTAATTTTTCGAATAATTGTTTAATTTTCGTTATAAAGGTATGAATATCTTGTTCTTTTTTCTGATTGCAAAATTTTATTTTATTTTTAATTATTTCTGTATATCTTTCGTTTAAGTATGCATCTTTAAAATCTTCAATGAAATGGTCTAAATTTTGCCAACTATCCCTATTTACCTGAAACCAACTTAAAGCTTCTTCTTCAAAAATAGCATCCAAATTTTCTAAAATATCGATTTCACTAATTTTATAACCTCTTTTAAATCTCATTAAATTATTCAAAAAATAAGTAGCACTATTTTCCGTGTTATTTTTAAATTTTATGGGCCAGTTAGACATTATTTGGAATGGCGTTTGAATCATTCCAAATGGAAAAAGGGTTGCTTGAATTTCATTTGCATTATTTTCATTCAACTCCTCTCTTTCCCTATCGCTCTCTCTAATTCTATCCATTCTACTTTGCCTGTCTGTTTCAAATTGAGGCAAGTTTGATCTTCTTATAATTGATTGCCTTTGCACCGGTCTTGGTAACGAGTATCTGTCCCCTTGACCGCTACTTCTATTATTTATTATCCTTTTATTTGCACCTGCTAATGCGTGTCTTTGCTCATTAAAATTTAATTCTGTTTCTTCAAAACGAACAGTATTATTACGTATTTTATTTTGAGTCATTAGATTTTGCGTTGAATTTAAAATTCTGTCCATTTTATCATTTAAATTTTTAATCTCTTCTGAAAGTTCTTTTATTTTAATTTTATCACTTTTGTTTTCTTCAAAATTGATTAATTCTTCTGCACCATTCCAAAATTCAATGTTATTCTCTACAAATGAATCAATTTCAAAAGTTTGGTTATTTATTTTTTCATGTTCTTTTTCCTGCCTTTCTATCTCTATTCTTAATCGTTCACGGCCTGTTCGTGCTTTCTCTGCTCTTTCTCTATCTATCCTCTCTCTTTCTTTTCTAAGTATTTCCTCTCTTTCTAGACTACTCAACTCTAAACGTCTTCTATCTCTTTCTAACTTTTCGAGTTCTTTTCTCTTTATTTCTATTTCGCTATCTATTCTATTTCTTTCTAACTCCTGACTTTCAAACGTGCTGCTGTTCTCATTCTCTATTCTCCAATTACCTAACGTATTTTCGGTATTGGGAGACAGTAAACCAAATGCTTGTATTTGCTGGGGACCACTGTTATGTCGGTGTGGGTTTGGCGTACTTTCTGTATGCGTTTGTGTTTGTCTTTTCGTTCTTGGGATTGCACCCGTGTTTTGATTTGATTGTACTGTTCCCCAATCTTATTCTCTCCTAACCGTTACTGATTCGAAATTTAGGTTTCTTGCTGAATTTTCTGTTCTACCTTTGTTTTCGACCGATTGACTCTCAATGTTTTCATTTTCTACATTATTTGCACTTGCTTGTGCATTACTTTCTTCGATTATAATTTCTGGAATTATCTCATTTTCCCTATTATCCCTTACATTTTCTACCGGATTTGCCATTTTCGGAATAATTTTTATTTTTCCTGATCTTAAATGCATTCGATTTTTATTATTCTATTTCTATTCTCACGGCCTAGCTCAGGGTTCCTATGGCTGATTAAAAACCGGCACGTTCACTCAGGTGAGCGTCTCGGTTTTTACTACTCTGGGGTTGCGCGTGGCCTAACCACGTAGCGGAAGTATCCACTGAGGGCGGGAACGCTTGGGGTTGCTTGAGTTACGTCACTCACTGTGATTTCGAAATTCGCGCGCCAATTTCTGTTACTGACGCCGCTTTCTTTTTCTAACTTTCGTTCTTTTCCTTCAAAATTTGTCTAGTTTTCTCCTACTATAAAATTCTATTGTTGCGTTTTTATTTTCCAATATTCCTTCTTATTTTCGGCTACCTGAAAATTTTTGTTTTCAATTTAGTTTTTGTTTTTTAGACCCCTCACTTGTGCAATCCAGCTACATGGAATCCACACAAGGCGTTTTTTATCAGGGTAATTTATTTTTTATTAAAGGTGGCAGAGCTTGCGAGCACGCGAAGTATACCAACTATTTTTAACGGACATTTATCACAGTCTACCCGCACTTTTTCGAGCTAAATTGCATATTCTACCCGCACTTTTATTTAAATATCATTTTTCATTTAAAACTTTCACCAACAATTTTCATGTATTAATATTCCCTCACCAACAATTCAAAATAATATAAAATTATGGCACACAAGTAATCAATTTTTAAAAATTTTCAGTTTTCATCATTACAAACTTCCGTTTCTCGACCTGGAGGATTTTTTGGCGGGATTGTGGGTTTTTTAAGGAGGGCGCCAAATTTGTGAGGGATCTCGCAAATTAAGGGAAAGGTGGGATTTGGAACGTCGAGAAGCGGGTGAAGTCAATCAGGGGAGAGCAGAATAGCAGAATACCACGAGCGATGGTAAGACTCGACGGCGTAGCCCGAGAACAGGTTGGATGACGCTGGATGGCGTCAGGGTGGCCAGGTGAATCTGGGAGACTCTGAAGGGCGTCGTTTTGGTTCCCGTGGAGGGTGGTGGCAATCGTTAGCCGGATACGGTGACGGTCGTACTACCAGACTCAGGTGTAGAGAGCACAAGACTGACGATTCAGGATCAGGATTTGGGTATTAGAACCAGGAAGTGATACTCTCCCCACTCCTGGTCCTAGGCCCACAGGGTCGTACGTTTGTGGGGTGCTTGTAACTTTGTTACAGGGTCATTAAATCATCTACAAGATTTGCAGAAGAAATACTTTTCTTGGGGGGATTTTGCAAAACATTACGAACAATTGAAGCCTTTTTTTAAGATATTTAGGACTCTTAGAAGTTTGGAAGAAATAAAAAATATTTGATACATTTTCGGAAATGCTTGTAAGTGCAATTCCTACCAATATTTTTAGCTGACTTTAATTTTTCTTTAAACTTTTGAAAAATCATTCAAAATGTGACAAAACTGCCTTACAATCTTCAAACTGTCCCTAGGAATGTTTCTCCAATGTTCATTCCATTAAAACCTTTCGAAATTCTTTTAAAGCTTCTAAAATTTTGGTTTGACATTTCGGAAACAAATCTGCATTCAAAAAAAATCTTTTCTAGTTTAAAATTCTTTTTCGATATCTTCAAATCTTCTCAATATTTCTTGAATTTACTTGATTTTATTGTTTTTATTCTTCAATCTTACCAAATTCAAACATTTTTCTGCAGAATCTCGTAATATTTTTCGAAATTTAAGGACATATTTCGCAATCTTTTTCAATTTTCTCTTGAACTTCATTTTTCCAAAAAAATCACAACACATTTTCCCAGTAATCTTAACAAAAATCTGTTTTAGATTGTGAAACATTCCAACATTTTGAAAATGTTCAAATTTTACGTGGATTTTGTTTTTTAAATGTGCAAACTTAAAAAATGTTTCCAACGTCTTGCAGGTTATTCTTTGAAAATTTTAGAAATGTTTCAAATATACCAAATATCTTATGAGTTTATGTTATTTTTGAATGGTTGAAAATAAATTTTTTGAAGTATCTAATTTGGTGAAAAAACATTTCTTCTGTTGGAAATTGCAATATTTCGTAGGAATTCTCTTATTTTTTTGTTTGGAAACGCAGCCATTACAGATCTTTACATTTCGGCACTCACGGATGCAGTACATCGTACAATTCTTTGTCCGGGAAACGAACGGAATTAAAATCTAACATTCCTTTTGGCCGTCACACTCCGAATTCCCCCGGATTAGATGCAACTGGAATCCATTGCCTGCTTCCATTGAATTTTCTGCCGCCGTTAGGGTTGCATCTGCAGACGAGGAAGGAAGAGCATGGCTTTCAGATTTAGTTCTCTTTTTGGATCTCGATGAAGTATTCCTGTCCCCGAAAATATCACTATTGCACCTGATGACCATTATTTGGTCCAACAGGTATCCTTTCAGGTCCGCTCTCAAGGTTGAGAATATAAATCTCATGCCAGAGAACAATCTTTCAACGCTAACCTGAGTGGCTAGCGCTGCGTGTACGATTGTTGCCAGCTGAAACAAGTAGAGATTAGAATACTTGATCGAGTTCCAAAACTGCAGCAAAGACACTCCCTTTGGGATGTTTGCGTTTAGCCTGAGAAACGCTTTCAGCTTTGTCCGGATGTCCTCCACTTCCTGCGTTTCCCTCAGCCGCCGCTCCTTCATGTACTCTGACCTTTCAAGGTACATGAAGTCCTCTTCCTCGTCTTCCTGGTGTTGGGCGTCCACTTGCATCATCTAGTCATGTGAGGCTTCTTCCCCAGCCAATTTCTTCCGCTGGCTCCGTTGGTACAACTTCATCCAAAGTCGAACGAGAAGGTTTTCGGCTGCCAGCAATGCCTCGTTTTCCAGCAGAGTAGGATCCCTGATCCTCATGTACTTCACAATTAACTCACTGAGAAATGTTTGTACTTTCTCGGTTTCTTTAAGGCACCGAACCCAAATCAGGTAAAACTCAGAGAGTACGAGACTCTCACTCTCCAACCTTTTAGTTGCTATTTTCGCTGGCATTAGCGATTCAATGTATAAATCTATCAACTCCCAATCGGCAGTAGATAAATTTATTTTGGGAATTTCGACGGCATACACTTTTAATCTTTTGATTGCCAAGAGCATGTCGAGCGTTGAATGCCAGCGGGTATCGTTATCCAGAACTGCCTTTATAGCGTTTGGATCACAGATTTTTATGGCGCGAGTTACCTTTTCGTTTCGCAGGATTTTCACTGCGTCCCGTACTCTCTGGAAAACATTCCCATACTCTAATTTGAATTCGTTGATTGCCTGCTCAACTGCCAGTTGTAGTGTATGAGCGGCACAACGAATACAAATTATTGACAGAGTGTTTCCCTCGTCGAGAAAACCTTGAGAAGTCCTTTTACCTTCGCGTCGACTTCGGAATCCAGTTCTTTTTCGTCCCCATGATTGGTGTTGCTGCTTTGTTCTTCATCCGTGATATCACAGTACTCAGTCACCTCGATGGTAACCTCATTGTATTGATTCCCCGTTTTGCTGCGCCTCTCCAATCATGCGGCACAACTTCAGCATATTAGAGGCGTTGTCCGACGTGAATGTGTACAGGTCCTCAATTCTAATGTAGTAATCCCGGATAATGTCCTTCACCATGTCCATCAGATTCTCACTGGTGTGGCTTCTAGAGAATTCTTTGACAGCTAATGTCCTTAGAGTCAACTTACAATCTTTTATATATTGTATGTTGACCCCAACAAATGATTTCCCATGTCTCGATGCTATATCTACTTTCAAACAAACTAATAAATCCTGAAAGAGTAGTAATACAGTTAATAAACGTTTTGAATTGAAATGTGTGATTGCAATTTGAGAAAATTGAAAGAGATTTTTGAATATTTCAGATGCGTCAAAAAAAAAATTGCAATATTTAAAAGACATTTTGTTTTACAGGATCTTACAAAATATTAGGAAAAACTAGAGTCTTTTCAAAAGATATAGGACTTTTTGGAAGGAATGAAAAACTATTTGATAAACTTTAGGAAATGTTTTTCAGTTTCAAAATATTTTTAATCTAATCAAGACCTCAAAAATTCCTTACAATATTTTCAGCTGAATCAAATTTTTCTTGAAATTTGGTAAATCATTAAAAATGTTAAGGAATTGCCATCAAATCTTCCACATTGTTTCCGAAATTGTAAGATAATTTGTTTATTCTGTTGAAACCTCTCAAAATTCTTTTACTGCTTCTACAGTTCTTGTTGAAAATCTTTAAAAATCTACATCTTGTAAAATCTTCGAAAGTTGAAACTTCTTTCTGAACATCTTCAAATCTTCTAAATATTTCTTCAATTTACTAGAATGTCCTTTTTTTATCTTACCAAATTGAAATATTTTGATTAACAATATTCTACACTATTTTTCGAACTTTTAGGATAGCGTTGGACATGTTTTGAAATCTTTTTACATTTTTTTTTCAAAGCTGATTTTTCAAAATCAAAAATCATTCCAAATTTACCCAACAATCTTCAGAAAATTCTTTTTTTAATCTTATCCGAATTTCGAGACCGTCTAATTTTTGCAAATTATTCACATTTTTTTCTGAATTTCTTTTAAATTCTGCAAAATTAAAAAAATTGCCATAACATCTTTCAGATTCTTTTGTTGGCAATTTTAGACAATTTTTGAAATGTTTTGCACTCCTTTCAAATATACTATTCAAATTAAGTTTTTGAAATAAAAAATGATTTTAATTTTTCTTAGCAACGTAATGATTTTCATTTTCATGAAACCTTACAAAATTCTTAAAATATCTTGATACGTTTTAATTCTATTTCGATCGTTTCAAAACTTTTCAAAACATCTTAAACTTACTCAGATTTGTTTTAAATGATCTAATATGGCAAAATTGCAGAATTATTTTTAGGAAATAATGAAAAATATTTTATAATCTTTTTCAATTTTCTGTTAGAATTCATTTGAAATTTTACCATGAATCTTAAGAACATTTTTTTCATTCTCTTCACACCCTGCCGAATTCAGTTCACCTAAAAAGTGTTTGCATCCTGAAAAATAAACATTGTCTTCAAGTGTTCCAGATTTGGAAAAAATAAAACCTAAACCATTTAAAATTTGCCCAGAAATTAAAAAAAAATTAATCTCCTCAAATCTTTCAAAATTGTTAAAAAAAACTTCTCAACTTTTTTTCGAATTCTTCGACATAAGTTTTTGCGCATAATTTCATTTTCATTCTCCCTTTGAAAATGTAAAAAAGTTTACAAATTATAGTGTGGTGGAAAAATGTCAAGAACAGAATTATTTCCCATTACTAAACAATTAGTTACCATTCAAATTGTCTCCTTTTTGACCACAATGTGTTCGATATATTTAGTAAAATCCTTTTTCGTATTAGGACATGCAATTAGAAATGTGAAGTAATCGGACCAAAAATTACCCCCCCCCCCCCCTCCAAGTAACAGCCCCAAACGAGACACGAACCCCCTCGCCCCTTTTCAATGGTACGTAATACGTAAACGATCGCTCGTATCTGCATCCACAAACGGCAGCGGTGTGGGAAAGTATTCATGGTTTCTTGAAAAAAAAGAAGTCTTAAGTTCAAAAACTATTTTATTTTCCAAATTACAATCCGCGTAAAATGCAAAATTCCTGTAACATTGCTTGAGGCCCCGGCTTCGTAATGTCTGAAAGAAAACAATTACTCAGCGACATACTGAAACTGCGGGACGACCAAATCATGGAAGGGTTAAAACGGAAGAAATAGAAAAAAACGTAGGTTTCCTTACTTTTATTTCATCTATCACGCATCTGCGGACTTCTTCCATCTTATCCCTCACTGCGTTTCGGATTGCCTCTGCATTTATTGTGATTTTTTCTTCCTTCGGAAGGGCCTGTATGATCGGGTCGATGATTTCTCGAAAGCCAGTGTCACCCATCATCGAAAATGGCCTTCCGTTCACAGTCACCAGCTTCACGCAAGCTTCTTTCAGCATGTCGGCTGAAAGCTCCACTCCATTCAAGACATAATCTCGCTTCCGTTTTGGAGATTCTCCTTCTGACAGACATCTTGCTCTCGTAGCCTTTGAGGCATTTTCGGCTTTTTCGAAGACTTCAAACTCTGCTGGGTGGACTTTTTTCACATGTCGCCGCAAATTTCCTGTGTGGTCCTTCTGCAAAATGAACAATTAGGTTCGGCTTCATGTTCAGTTTGCGAAGGCCCCTCCAAAACAGCTCTAGATTTTTTTAAATTACTCGTAAAAGATAAATTGCAAAAAAAAGCACAGCTTCATTGCGCATCGTTTCTTATTTCCCTAGCACTGTTGGCCTCCCTACTATGCACAGCAGGGTGGTCCAAAAAGCTTTTTTGAAATTTTTATCAATAACGCCCGGAAATTTGTTCAAATCCACACGACAATAAATCCAGTTTTTTTTTAAACAAAGGTATATTTAGAGCCCCATTAAGTTTAACACGTATTTCCCATAAGAAAACAAGACTTTTTGGTAAATTTCATTCAGAATCCTCAATATTAGCTTCATCGATTTCTCTTTACAATTACCCATAGTCTGGTTTGTAGGGTCCCAAGAAAAACCCACACATAAAAAAATGGATTTTGTGAGGTTTTCACGCTAATTACGATTTTCGGCGTTTTTTTTTAAAGGAACATTGTTTCTAGTACATGAAATGCTACTTCTTAGAATGGAGGTGCAAATTCGCCCTATTTTCCAAAATTTTCCACTTTTTGTCAGTTAATCACTGTTTGGCAATTAACAAAATGACGAGAATGATTCCATGATATTCTCTCGTGGTGTTCCAATTATTATATAATGAACTTTAAAATGCGTAATTCGAGAAATCCTGAAGCCGACAAATTTTCGTCTCTGGATTTTTGGAGATTTCACAACAAAATTTTGAAGCTTTCCAATGAAAATTGTTGAGCTATTTAACATAAAAGTACTCCAACTTCTGCCTGCAGTAAGTGTTCAGTTTACAAAGAATTCATTCGTTTAATTTTTCATGTTTTCATATTACAATTCGTTAAAATTATATCATTTGGAAATTTCCAAAGCCATTGATTTAGAACATTCAAATTAACATTTAGAACATTGAAAATGATATAGTGGCTTTAGATTGGAAGAACTGCATCTGAATCTTTGAAGTGTAAACTTTGTACAAGTTGAAAGTTGTTAATGCCATTTGAGTGCACTTCATTCAAGAATGCTACTTTCACTGTTTTCATTTCCTGTTAAGTTTGTATTAATTGGACTGAAAAGGTTGTAGCTTCAGGGTTCCAATATTTAAATTTCATTTACCGTGTAATTTACGTTGAACTTGCAACCTGAAGTGGATACAAACAATTTCTAGCAATGAAAATGTAGAAGCATTGCAATAATAAAATAGAATAATAAACAGTTTCAAATATTTTGCAGTAATGGACAGTAAACATAATTTATGATTATGTATACAGGTTACTCGTATACCTGCACCGAGTCCCTTTCGCCCAGCATCCCGCGATGGGTGAGCAAACGAAGATGATTTGTGACTCATCTTTGTGTATCATAAATTCGCTGGCCGACTTTGCAGCTTCTAGGATCTAAATCATTATGGCGAAATTGCTTTAACGCCCTGCTCAAAAAATACACCACCAAAATAAGTTCAGTGTCATTTGACTTTCGGTCGATGGAACTTGTCCGTCAGTGAAGTTTGAGAAGTTTTTCAAAAGTATACAGTTGAAATTGAAATACGGGAAAGCACAAGAAGCTGCAAATTCATTTTGAACAAAGTGTTCGGTGAATTGTTATTTTCATTGAAAGTGTTTAGTGAGCCTAGCACTTGTTTGCAGCATAACTGAAGAAGAAAATAAAGTAAGTATCTTGTTAAAAATAGTTCTTTTCTACATGTGCATGCACATTTCAGATAAGTACAAAGGTGTGCACATTGACAGTGATGGTACACGTGAACTGGTTTACTCTAATTTGTTCCTAATAATCTAATTATTATTTTAAATATGAATTGTTAACGCACTTTCCTGGGCTTCTTTCCACGTTGACATGATAAGGATATACTTTACACAAAACAGATATATCAATTGCAAATCAACGCTGTTGGTACAATATCACAATTGCGCTTATCACAAACATTATTAAAGGAAAAAAAATGTTTCATGCTGTGGTTGAACATGGACCTATTTCGTTCAAAATTTGTTTCATTTTGGTGGCAAATTAACTTTGTCAAAGTTGAAAATGTTAATTATCACACTTCTAGTTGAAAAATATTGTTTTGTATTTGAAAAGTATAAATATTTCGTCCAAAATGTATATTTTCCAGTGTACAATTGAGCGTCAGGATCGAATAACACAAAAACAATGTTTTCGAAATGTAAGATTGCAGAAAATGAGGAGACGGACCTTTTGTCAATTTTCTGTTTTTTCATAAGACAAGTATTTTCTAATTATAAGCATGAAAAACTGCAAGAATTCATCCAAACAATATTCAGTTTGCAATGAAATATTAGTAAACAATAGGCGAGAGTCAATTGTTTCTAAATTTTTTCGGCATCGATAGGGTATTTTCAGTTATATTTGCCGAACTTCCGACGTTTTATTTCTCTGCAAGTAATTTAATGTGGGGAATCAATTTTTTCAGTTTAAGGGTATGTGACACAGTCAAATACCTACATTACCGACCTCACTTCTTCAATTTTCCGAATTTTTTTTTGAATCTAATAACTTTTTTTGTAAATAAAATATCGGGCTGAAACTTTGGAAAATGTATGAGAAGACGAAAAACTACGTTTACGTACTTTTTTCGAGGAGGAATTTCGCAAAAAATTATTTTCGAAGAAATTAAAACTGGTTGCATTTTTTGAACCTAAATACTTTTTTTATAAGTAAAATATCGGCTTCAAACTTTCAGAAATGCAAGAGCCGACAGTAAAGTACGTTTATGTACATCATTTGAGTATAAAAGATGCAAAAAGAAAAATTCTAACTAAATGTCAACAACGGTTGCCAGTTCGGTCGGTATTCGCTGTGAACACGAAAATGCGAAGTCTGGCGGCCACTAAACGAAGCCAATAACGATTTCAATACTTACATAATTCAACATTGAAACATCATATTTCACTCAACTTCTATGCTTGGCACAACTTTTAAAAAATATTATTGTAAGAACACCGCATCATCAATCTTTGACAGCGTGGACCCCATATTTCAGATGTAGACGAGCCAGCTGATAGAGCCTCGATTAGTGGCCGCCAGACTTCGCATTTTCGTATCCATCGCGAATACCGGAGTTGACATTTAGTTGGAATTTTTCTTTTTGCATCTTTTATACTCAAATGATGTACATAAACGTACCTTACTGTCGGCTCTTGCATTTCTGAAAGTTTGAAGTCGATATTTTGCTTATAGAAAGAGTATTTAGGTTCAAAAAATGCACCCAGTTTTAATTTCTTCAAAAATAATTTTTTGCAAAGTTCCTCCTCGAATAAAGTACGTAAACGTAGTTTATTGTCTTCTCATACATTTTCCAAAGTTTCAGCCCGATATTGTATTTACAAAAAAAGTTCTTAGATTCAAAAAAAATTCGGAAAATTGAAAAAGGGAGGTCGGTAATGTAGGTATTTGACTGTGTCACATGCCCTTAACGCACGCTTCTTATTACAAATACTTACCTGATGGACAAACATATATATAATAAAAAGTTGAATGCGAATTCGCGGTAAAATTACAGCCGTAACCACGTCTCACGACCTTTAGATAGGTGGTTGCAGTCTGCGACGAATTCAATACAGGACGGGGGTATGGAGGTAAAGGAAGAGAGAGAGAGAGCTGTGTGTGCCTCAAGAGTGCTTAGTTGACAAGCCGTAATGCAAATCTAACACATTAACTGTATAACATTCAAATTCGAAAGGAACTCCTAGATAGTGCCAAGACTGGGAATATCTAGTATTGCTAGTATTGCATCAATAGACAAACTGTACTGGCTTAAGCATGATTCAAGACTGCCACGAAAATTTTCCACACGGGTTCTCTATATCACATTTTCGATTTCCTTACAGAAATGGATCAGATGAATGAAAATAGCAATGACAGCAGCGAGACCTACTTCTCGGAAGCAGAGAAAGATAATGCGCTTTTTGAAAAAGGCACAAAGGACACGGTGGTGCCTATGCGAAACACGGAATGCAACCGGTGCATTGAGAGGGCAGCCTTAGAAGAGACATTACAAGAAATGGTAAAAGATCGTGTCGAGAAAAGTATGGAAAGCCTGAAAAGTGACTTGTAAGTATTAACTTATTTCTGCTACATATTTGGCGACAAATTGTTCTGCATATTTTTGTCCCCATTGCAAAGTAAAATTGTTCCACAGATACTCTCGAATTCACCACATCTTGGACGTAAACCTGAGGAGCATGTGCGAGGCGTTGGATACGAGAATCGCCGAACGCATGAAACATAAGAGGGAACCGTAGCCGGATGACGGACGTCATAAAAAAAAACAGTTGCAAAGGACAATCTTGGGTTAACACGGTGCAAAATGCAATAGTCCGCCAGAGTTCCCCAGCGGCGCAGTACTGGTCACCAGTACAGGTAACCGACAATTCGCCAAGTACTGGCGGACGATTGGCTCCATGATCGGGGCAGTATTATGCCGACAGTATGAATATGTAAGAAATTGAAAAAATACGTTTAAAAACATGGTTCATGTTTTCTACAATTTCCTAAACTCTAAATACAAATATCGCGAAAAAATTTTGGTTTTTGGTTTTTTCATTTGAGGAAAAAATTCTAAGTCCTATCTCCATGATAAATTTTCGCAATAAAATTTCCAGGCTCCGTCGACACAAAATTTTAAATGCTCATCAACAATGACATTCTACGTCGTCATCAAAATTTGTAAAATGGTCTAAAACGCGAAAAAACAACACATTGCACCAGGAAAAATTGTAATTGGGTTCATTATTTATGAACAACATATGTTATTTATATTTCCGTCAATATTTCATTTATTTTACATCTATATGATGTCGTGTAATAATAAAAAAAATAATGAGATGCTAGAGTTAAAAAATTGTTGTTTTAACTTCTTCAAGCTGTGGCTCAAGGATGGTTTGTTCATTAACTTGCAATCATGTAGGTGTAGACTTATAGAATTAATTAATGGTTACGACTACCGACTGCTATGGCCAACAGATTCAGGTATAGATGTAGTTCCGAAAACCGGTAGCGTTGGATATTTTATTTGTAATATAATGTTTCAAAATGTAATATATGCATTCAATCCAAGCAGGACCATGAACATTTATAGACAAAATACTTGCAATCGATTATTTATTTCTTCAATACCTTTTATGTGATATATGTAGAGTATAGCAAGAGTGGATGCAAAAATTCAACAAAAGGTTTGAAATTTACGCTTTTGTAATTATAAATAATATTTGAACGACATGCAGTCGTATGGTGATGAATGGATGGCCCTACAAAGAATTGAATGTTTTTGTATTATTTTGAAAATTAACTCCCGCATTTCCGTATGCCAGCGGTTTGCCAGTACAGAACAAGTACTGGTGTGCAGTACAGCACCAGTATCGCGGAGCTTTGCCAGCCAGTGCTGGCCCAGTACAGATGCCCAGTATTGGGACTCCGACAATCTGGACTGGGCCAGTACTGCACCAGTGGTGTATTTCCACCATGGTTGTACTCAATTGAAACATTAAATTTTTCCATGTAAGTGGCGCGATGTTTATATTTTGTAGATATCTTGAGGTTTGTAATCAATGATTACATGAAAATCAATTGTTTAAAGAATTTCACAGTTATTTAAATAATACACACTACTTTGCAGTACATATGGATTCCCTACAGAAAAATCAGGAAAAACATTTTATATAACAAAATTGTCGACAGATTATAATATTTCTAGGCACTATTTTCTTTTCATGGGAACACCTAAATATCTTAAAAATGTGACAATATTTATACGATTTATTTTCGTACAAAATATAACATTTATTGGATTTTATTGAATGTATGCGGTTCTTATAGCCGGAAAGCAGAAAATGCGTTCTGAAAAAATACTGAAGGCAATAAATTGTTGAAACATATGAAACTTGTTTAAAAATTTAGGAATATTTTTCGAAAAACGGAGTAGTACCTGAAAATATTGGAATCTGTCAAACAATGACAAAATTAATATTGTTCAAACATTTAACAGTATTGTCAGAAAACAAAGCAATATAACTAAAAGCATTAAAATCTTTTGAGAATTCGGCCATATTAAATGTTGCTGCTTTTTCTAGGCAACCTGTACACTCCAAGAAATATGTATTATTTCAATAATTGTTAAATTATTTAAACATTTATTTTGCGACTTATGTACCTAAAAAAATAAAATATTCTAATAAATGAAAATTATTTAAACAGATGCAAATTAGTTAACAAAGTAGGTATTTGTGAAATACTGCTGAAGGATGATTTATGAAAAAAAGAAACAAATAAAAATGCATTCAGCAACAATAATTCGAACTAGTCACTATTCGTCACGATTCGAAAAAAAAAGTATGTGGCGCCATCCAGTAAAGTTCGTTTTCCAAAAGATGCATCACAACTGGCAGATTCTGACTCACTAAGAGATCGATGTCTTGAGAACAGTATTGGGGTTTTACCTCTTAGGATTCGGCTCCCCAAAGGATTTAAACCTATAGAGATTCAAGAAGGCCGATCTTTACAGTCCTTCCATCCTTGGCTGATCCCATCCATACCGGAGTGGGGGCAGAGTTCGTTCAGTGCAAACGTGCTCTCCTCGAGATTCGTTCCTGGGACCTACGCGCCTGCGTGAATCTTTTCCACAGAGTATATCTCTTGAAGAGCGCATTTACAGGCTCACTTTTGGCTCGCTCGGGATTCACTCTCAGTCCCTGCTTTCGCCGCTCTCCCCCCTTATCCACAACCCTAATGGCTGATAGTCTGATTCTACTCTCCCTTCCCCTTCCAATCTCATCGTCTCCTTCCACCCTTGCATATTCATGACTACATAGTCTATCACCGATACCCCTACCTTACTTACATACGTGTATTCTCCCTCTTCATCCGTCGCGGGTGAATTTTAATTTTTGTGAAAAAAAGTTAGAACTTCAGAATATGTATATCTCGACATAAATCGTGTGTCTTATCCTATTCAGATTGTTCCCAATACTTTTCCTATAAAAAATGACGGAATTTTAGAAACGCCTTTTCTAGCCGATTTGGCAACTGTTCTGCAAACAATAACAATAAAAAAATGCATTAGGAAATTTCCCCTTCTCCACTCCACCAAAATCGAGAAAGCTTCTTTTGAAAGCTAGAAGTGAGTAATTAGTTACCTTGCCGGTTACAAATACTGAAACAAACGAGGTTTATTTACCCTTGGTACTATCGGAACTGGTTGTATATCTATATGAATCTTAGTTACCCCTGTAACATTGGAAAAAGTAGAATTCCTCGATCATCCTCCCAGATCTGTGAAAATGGTTTCTAGTGATGAAGAAAACGAAAGAACACCAAATAAAAGTTTCGAGAAAATATTAGCTGCATTCGATTTAAAAAATTTGAATTCTGAAGAGAAAAATATTCTTCTAAAAATTATACAAAAATTCCCTAATCAATTCTTTCTACAGGGCGATAGGATAGGTTGAGTTGCACAAACGTTTTAAAGCATGCGATAAATACTATCGAAGTTTCAGTAAATACAGGTTTTTATTGGTACTCTGTGATACATAAAGATGTAATTAATAAGGAAACGTCAAACGCCCAGCAAAAGCCAGATTCGCAGGGTAATAAGAGGTTACAACGTAGTTCACTACGGATGGTTACAGACTGTCGCGCCCTTAGCGAAAAGATCGTTGAAGATGCCTACCCGCTGCCAAATATCACAGATATTTTGTATCAGTTGTGGGGTGCCGAGTCCTTCAGTGTTCGATCTCACTTCCAGTTTTCACCAGATCGAAGACGAACCTCCTGTTAGATCCAAAAAGGTCTTTTCTACACCCTTTGGTTACTGCGAGTTCAACCTATGCCATTCGGTTTAGAAAAGGCCCCGGCTACGTTTGATGGAATAATGGATCGCGTACTTACGGGTTTACAGGGTACAGAAATGTTGGTGTATATAGACGACATTGTCATTTACGCTAATTTTTCAAAGGAACATGCCGAAAAATTAGAAAAATTATTGGTTCGTTTAAAACCGGCTGGACTTGTATTGCACCCAGATAAATGTCACTTTTTCTGCGTAAAAATAGGGTATTTAGGCAACGTAATTTTTGAAGGAGTAAAACCGGATCCGAAAAAATTGGTAGCCGCAAGTAAATTTGCTTGCCCAAAGGGTCTTCAAAATATCAAACAGTTCGCAGGCTTAGCCGGATACTATCGCCGATTCATAATTGATTTTGCATCTATTGCAAAACCATTGACATCACTCCTATCCAGATTTCTCTCAGCCATTTATAAATACTACCGATGCGTCCGATTATGCTATGGGTGTGATCCTCAGCCAGGGAATTACAGGCTACGATTTACCAATTGTGTATTATATTTTCTAGTTAGATCAACTAAGAGATACCACGATGGGTTCTGTCTCAGCTCTATGGAAAATAAAATTACAGGAATATGATTATAAAATTCAGTATAAACGAGGTAGGGTGTATACCAATAAAGCTGCGCTATCTCGTAATCGTGTAGAGATAAAGAATGTAAATGATATCAATGATTATGTACTTTATAAGGAGTATCCTATAGAAAGATTTTTGACAAATTTAAATATGAGATTAGACAATGAAAATAGTAAGGATTCTTAAATAGACGGTGAGATAGATGAAGATCAAAGTTTTTAGAACGAAAATGAGAGTCGAACTCGAAGCTTTCCACCCCAGCCCACTCCTGAGCTAACGTTACGGAAATGTTGTCAGCAAGCGGGGTTGCAGGGCAGATAACTGCTGGTGCGAGATGCCTTGACGGGGTGAGGGGTTGTCGTCACACGGGTTACTCCCGGGGCATGGACGATCGGTGCAAGATGTATTCACTGAGTAAGGGGTTGTCGACAAGCAGGGTCATCCCTCCAAAGGAAGGGATGCTTTACAAAGGTGAGGTCGCTTTTCCTGGAGTAAGGGTGCCCTAAGGTAGGGATCGGTTCCTCCGGTGGTCGGTGGTCCGGGGGTCACAACAACCGTTTAGAAAACGGTTTTGAAAACGGCTTGCTGGTCATTCGGAAAAGCAAGAGAGTTTGATAGGGTTGAAGGAACAAGAACAGAAAAAGAATACTAATGACGTTGAGGAACAAGTTGAAAAGAGTACAAGCGTATCAGCAGAGGCAACACTAATTTTGATCGCAGGCGACAAGTAGGGCAAACAAACACCTGTATTTCAGTTAAGAAGAGATAAATTGTGGATAAGAGATTGCAATATCATTAATTTCGTTTCGTGCGATGGGGTCTTGACCACACCCATAGGAAGAGAGCTTATAGAAAATTCCATTATCAGGCTCGCTGACTTGAAAGATGTAAATGCGGAATTAGGACTTGTTACATCTACAATGAGCGGAAAGCGTTTTGTTTATAATTTGTATATTAAAGAAATATTCGACGCAAAGGTATTTGCGAACAACATTAATAGGCCTATTACCACGCTAAGAGAAGCCACGCAATCTGCGAATATTGAATCATTTAGTATATCGCGAGAGAAAAACGGATTTGATAAAATGCCGTGGGATTTTAATAAAAAGATGTGAGAAACGAGATTAAAATATGGAAAAATTTTCTAAACGTCTCAAAAAATAAAAATGACTAGAATCAAAATGAAAATGTCAATGTGTATCAGTGATCCTCCTAACAAGACCTTACAAAGGTACAGATCAATTCAGTGGGCCCTTTACCTATTGCAGAATCGGGACACCAATATATGCTCACCTCGCAAGATTGCCTGAGCAAGTATTCAGGCGCGATTCTACTTTCGAAAATTGATGTTCATAATTTATGAGTCAAATTATGAATAGTCTTACTGAGTTATTTAAAATCCGTCAATTTCGATTTACTGCATACCATCTGTAATCTTTAATTATATCAAAGGCAAAGCCCCAAAATTCGAGTGGCTACAAGACTCCACATATGGAATCCATTATTCAATGATTCTTTACTTTTTCCAATCAATCAGAATCGTTAGCATCACCGTAAAAAAGATCAATGGCATCAAAGGATTTTAGACTAATGCGTCGTTTGATGCAAACCAATTTTTTATTGAAATTAAACAAATTGTACTAAACAAATTAAAGGACGTAAGGACGAGTTCGTTAGCCAGCTATTTTGGATGAAAATTCGAAAAGTTAGGGCATTTTATTCAGTTGGATGTAGTAGAAAATAGATCATAAAACAACAATATCAGGCATACCGTAATGTATCGAGTAGGATAGTGTGGCATATTACTCATAAAATCTATTTATCAGTTATACCCTCATTTTTTGAGTTGGATTGGGTGATACGATGGTCGTAAAATATCTTTATTGGTAATATCCTCATTATTCTAGTCATATATGGTTACACATAGGTCGTAAAGCAACTTTGCAAGTCATACCCTAATTTTACGAGTTGAATCGGGTGGGACATTGTTCGTCAATTTATTAGTTATGTCCTCATTTTAAGTGATAGATCTTTCAAGATATGGGTCTCAAAATCTTTCTATTAATTGCACCCTCATTTCTGAAAAAAACCTTTAAAACTGTTATGTGATTTTTCCACAATAATCATAAAACATAAAAAGATCAGTCAGCTTTGTGAGAAAATTACAAAACAATTGTCGAATTTACGAAAAAAAATGTCTCAAATTTCACCAACTTACCTGTTGCATGCTCCAAATTTTAACTCCCAACTACAAAATATCTGTACAATTATTCAACAGTAAATTTTTCTAATATCACAAGTCAATTAATTTATCAATTTTGGACATCTTAGAGTCAAAATTATTCTAGTGTCAAGTATAAAATTTCTAAGAGAACAAAAAATATTCTCCAATTTCAAATGGGTTAAAACATAAAAAAATTAAAAGTTACTTTTGAAAGTTTATAAAACTCTATAAATCAATAAATAAAATAAAAATGTAATACTTTCGGAGAACATATTTAGACCCTCACAGCAATAAAATGTACCAGGATATCCCATTCAATCCCATTTATGTTTCAAATTATCCCAGAGATATACCATATCTTCAAATATCCCGAGTAGAATATTACATTTTTTTATATATCCCACATAGAACATTTGAATATCCCAGAAACATTTCATAAACATCCCGGATATTCTGGAGATACCTCTGCGATGTCCTAATTTTTTAAAATTGAATTATTGGTTTTTCTGTAGCGAATCGCGGGTTACAACTACTACTCTAAAATGCCTATCTATTCGGCGTTGGACACCTATGGGAACTTCCTTCATTTCTTCTGGGGTCAACTCCGAAATCTCGCCGCTTTCTATGTTTATTTTTGCCCGGTTCCTTGCTCCGGCAATATATATTCCACTAAGAATACCACTTCTTTCCAATATTGCGAAAACGTCACCATAAGATGTTGTTACCACAATTTGTTCTCCGATTGGTAATTTCACGTTGACATTTTTTTTAAATCGCAGTCGAAGTGGCGAGTCGGGACGAAAAGTGTATCTTCGAAATTCGAATCGCTGGCGATGATTGCTATATGGAATAAGCCGAATAAATCCAAGTTGTCCAAGTCCATATCCAAGTACGTCATAATCAGGCGTCCTGGTAAGAGGAAGTCTGGCAGGAGGAGACCTGGACCTGGCACGTAGAAAAGGTTCGGGCTCGGCAGGAGAGTGGGGCATCTGACGAGAAGAAGAAGGTGGGCCAAGACGTAGCTGCAAGTCGGGAATATCAGGCCAATCTTCATTAGGGTTACGGCTAGTCTGTGAACTTAATTCTGCAAAAAGAAACAAAAGCCTACTTTTTTTAAAGAACCTACTTGTACGTTGGGGTATTCCAAATCCCATATGGCACTATAGTTGAAGTAAAAATTATTTGTTACATAAAGTAATTTCCATCACCCTAAATAAGAGATGGAAAAAGTTTTAGCCCCCTTTGACACAAATTTATACAGGTGTCTCTTGCATTGTGATTTGTAGGGACTATTGAAGCATATCATTCTCTGATGCATTGCGAGCAGATCAGAAAATCATTGAAGCCAAACAGTTAAATAATTTAGGAACTTTTTTGACCTCCTAGTGTTTTCATCTCAACGCGAACTGTTGGAAGTGCACCGTCTGTGCACGCGCACGGTTTAGAGGGTACCATATGTGCACGTGCACAGTTGGGAGTGTACCATCTGTGCCCGTCTATTTTTCATCTTGTACAGTTAAAAGTATATCATTTGTGCACGTGCACGTCTAAATTTCATCGTGCACAGTAGATAGTGTACCATCTGTGCGCGTACAAAGATGGTACACTTTCAACTGTGGGCGTACAGTTGAAAGTGCACGCGAACTGATGGGATGCGCCCAACTGTGCACGTAAGAATTTACACGTGCACTGTTGCGTACGTGTAAAGTTGCTCCGTTCGAAGACGTACTCTTCCCTTTTATAACACCTATATTCTGAATTTTTCCAGAATAAATTCAGATTCAATTCGTACTGCTTTTGGACAAACATAGATAGAGTTTGGATAGAAATGTTTTAAAAATAATCATAGGTGTATTATATTATTATATTTACCAATGAAATGAAGAATCATCGCCAAGAATAATTCCAGAGTATAAAAGATTCTCATCTTCTCTAATTAGAGGAGAAAATAGATAACAGTCTAAGGAATAAGTACTCTGTTTCTTCATTAGAGTGAATCGTGCCTCACGCTTGACCTTCTGAGTTTATCTTTAGAGCTTATTATCGTACAGAATTATATTTATATTTCGTTAGTCACTTTGAAGGAAAAAAAATCACTGAGTTTTAAGCATAATTTATGATAGCTGTAAAATTATATGTTTGAATTCTTATATTTTCTAAGAGCGATACTGTCGATTTGGCAGTACAATAAATGCCAGATCTTGATTCCATTTTTTCCTTCTGAATTTTAGAATATGAAGTAAATGTTTAATCACAAAATTATTCAAAGATAAATCAACTTTTGTTAAAGTTATGAAAAAATGACGCCGGCGGCAAAAATTAATGAATTAGAATATGTGACCATCACAAAAAAAGAGATATAAAGCGGAAAAAATCGACCTGTATTGGACCACCTCTTCAATCGCTCCTTCTGTAAAATGAAGCTACCACGCGTTAGGTCCCTTTCTTTGCGAACGGTCACACATAATAATCAAGCAATTTAAAGTTTCGATGTAATCCAAACTTGAAATTTAATATTATTGATTTAATTTATTGATTTTAATTTGACTGCAAGAGTCTCCTAACCTTACAATTATTTAACTCTATAACCGCATGGTTGTGTGTGACAAATTTTAAACTTAAAACAAATGCATAATTATGACTTTCTTAAATAAGTCATCTCCAAATTTTTTGTATACTGCTAGAAAAGTACATTTACTTTCAACAAGCTGACAGTAGATTGAATGTAATAATTGGAATGATTTAAAAATAATATGACAGTATTATGAACGTATTCTATACTTTATTGAAAGAAAGTGATACCTCTGAATACACACACATTACCACAAGTTACAAACAACAATTTCGTACGCGAAAAAAAATTCTGGTTTTCGTTAAAGAACCAATTTTTCCTAGCTCTAAAAGATCGAATATATTTCAAATCATGCAGGCTTAACATCTCTAAGTAAAGGAATCGGTTACGATTTCCACTGCAGCGAAAATTTTGAACAAAAGATATTTTATTCACCATTCGATCCCATTTATCTTCCAGGTTGTCCCAGGGATAACTCGTCGAATATCCCGCAAGGCGGAAATTGGGATATCCCTGGAACATTCAAATGTCCCAGGGATATCTTCGATATCCCAATTTCCGCCTTGCGGGATATTCGACGGATTACGCCTGGGACAACCTGGGAGACAAATGGGATCGAATGGGATACTTCAGTATATCCTATTGATGTGAGAGCGGAATGAATGATTTATTTTCTATGCAAAACTCTCGAACGATAATTTTATTTTTATTTACTTGTATTGCTTCTTTGGAAAACTTTTAGAATTTGTTTAAAATAGTGAATAATGTTTACAATGATAGCACAATAAATCCTAACATTAACAATATGTACATTTTTACTTCTTATTTTTATTGATTTTTTTTTTAATTTTCCGCCATTTTAAAATTCGTTAATCGTATTTATTTTCGAACTTTTACACTGTTTTGTCATTTATTTTTTATCATTCGATGCTAAAACAGTCACGGTCAACTCTCCTTCCAGTTTTGCCCTACAGGCCTTACTTTTACATTTAGAAAATTGAGATAACTAATTCTCATTCATTTCAAGTGTAATTTTTTATCCAAGCCTAGCCTCCCTGACATGTTACCCCCTCTGAAGCACTTCCGACGTCAGCTTGGAACACTTAATATTAAAAAATGATTATTTATAAATCTTTGAATTATATTAGAACTTGTACAATGGCTTTTTTCTTTGGAATATTAAACATTATATGTCAAGGTCTTCGAGTCTCTTTTCCTGGACGATGCTTGCCTCGTCTCTCTCTTTCTCAACGTCGTTTGCCTAATCTCTTCTTTGCTGGTCTTCGTTTGCCCCTTCTGTTTTTTTATCAAGATAATCTTCTGATTCACTGAGATGAATCTTCAACTAAAAAAACGAATTTTTAATGATATAATTGCATTTTTAACAAAATAATTAAATTCTTAATTCAATACTAGAATTTGTAACCAATTTTACTAAAAAGATGTAGACCTCCTGCCAGCTTCCGTCAAAACACTCAACGTTGAAATATTTAGTTTTCTTAATGGGATCGAAATTTTCTATATCAGAAGCAAAACACTTTCTCCTTTGTACCGCGTATCTGCGCGTATCCAAATACTATTATTATAATATATGAGTGATTTTAATGACTTTAAAATATATACAGGCGGTCTCTCGTTTGCGTCGCGCATCTCACGTCCATTTACTGTCAGTTTACCGCGGAGCGTTAACGAAAATGGACGCCACAAAGGGGCTCTAGGGGCCGGACGAGTCGATCATGACCCCACTGATCCCCACTGAAGCAAAGAAAAAAATTAATAAGTAAATGTGGGATTTTATATCGTATTAAAATGTTCTTAAAAAAAATTCTGGAAATCGCCTGTCAACAATTTGGAAGTCGACAACAACTACATGGAAACCAGGAATAAGCTCTTGCGTCGGAGGATTAACAGGAATTACTAACACAACCTGGATAAAGGGTCTACCACCAACCCATAGTCCAACCATCCTACATCTCCATGATAACCAAAAACAATCCAAGTAATGGCGGGCCTCAAGCATCCGGTCCGATCGGCCACGCACAGCGTTGACATATTCATGTTAACCGAACACAACCAGAGTAATGGCAGGCCTCAAGCATCCAGCCTACAGAGGGCCAAGAGACAGTGTGGCAACCTAGCTGGATGCCGCCATTTTGCGAACGGATGCCACCATTTTACGTTCAGGTTTTCTATAGTGTAGTATATCTATATATACCAAAATATCTATAAGAAAACTGAGCCAATCAGAAAGAATGACACTAGGTTGCCACACTGTCTCTGGACCCTCATTAATCCAGCCCGATCGGCCACGTACAGCGTCGCACTGTCGATTGTTACCGAACTCAGTTCAAGGTGGCGGGGCATTAAAATCCCACCCAATCAGATTGTCGCATGACGCCGCCATCTTCAACCTGGCTACCGAACGCCATGTTCTTCAGGCATGTCGTCATAGTTACTACGTTCTTGACCACATGACGCAGAGCTCTACAAATTAGTCTCGTCGGTTACCGGAAGTCACTAGTGGATGGATTGAATCCATTATCGATGCGATCCAGCCAATGGGGAACTACTGCTGTCGAGCGCCATGTTACCAACACGTGACGTCACATCGCTCACGTCTTGAATATGTGCCTCTGGAGTCCTGATAAAATTTGACTTGTCGGCCATCGGATTCAACTGTTGAACGAATTTGGGAACCACTACTACCGAAAAAAGCACCACTCGTAACTCCTCGTAATACTCGATAACTTATGTTCCCAACGATGCACCTATAATGTTGTTATTATTAACTACGTTTGCCGTTGTGATTATCATTACCGAAATTTCCTTCGATTGTAAGTTTTGTTCGCTTGTTTTGTATATATATATATATATATTGCCGTGCAAACTTGTTTATAGTTCCAAGTAGTGACCATATAGTTATCAGTTTTCCCGATAGTTCATGAATTTCACTGCGACCGTGGGTTATGTGAACGCGCCTTAACGCGAGGACGCCTCGAGTTTACCTTCGTGGCGCGTCGCAAAACGTACGGTCACTTTCGCTCTTGGTCTGCATATGGCGAGACGTGCCATGTTTTTCATGTATTGGACTTGGATTTGTATTGAATGATTTCTGTGAATACTTTCTCGAACTTGGATTATATTGAATGGTTTTTGTTGATGGATTTTCTTTGAATTTAGATCGCATCGATTAAATTTTGTACTTACTTACTTCGATACATTTCTAGACTTCGACTTACTGATCGATCCACTGAGCGGAAGGATGCTTGAGATAAAACTTTTTGTATTTCGGAAAGCGAGGCAATGGCGAGACTAGTATGTGTGAACCAGTTCTCAAACCATTGCCGAGTTTGACCCCTTTTCTGTTATGAGTGCTCTCGGTTCAATTGATTTCAATTTTCGTAAAGTCCGAGTAAAATGGCGTGTATGGAATTTCTGGCTAACGACCACGTGAAGGGTGGAGGGGGTGCTTTTCATAGACGCATCGCCACTACTCAAATGCTGGCTTGCGGGCTCTGTTACGATCGCCCGTCCTGTAAAATTCAGCTATGACGCTTTAGGTCCCTTTCGTCGCGGATGGTCACATATATACACGAAGTATCACATGAACAATGTGACTTGATGCATAAAACGGGAGTATTAACAGTAGGAGACAAAAAGCAAATTTTCTGTTTAAGTTCAAACCACTCTTTTTCGCACACCCTAATGATAGCAGGTACCACTACTAATTGGGGAAAATGTTCGGGTACTACATTCTCAGACCCTTTCGGCACTTGGGATTACGTTGTTGTCGAAGCAACTTATAGAATTTCATTACGGGATTATCACGCTACTATTAATTTAAATGATGATAAGATTCACTTAAGTTCAGGTGTAGCATGTACAGCCTCAGACACCACTTGTATCGATGTAGAAGTAGGCTAAACCATTTGGAACCCATTACCGACTAAAACATGCAATTTCAAAAATTCCGAATTATTATACTCCCGTTTAGCAAACAAAACTTACGACTTCGAACTTCTTCGACCTTTCTCTAAACGAACTCCTAGAACTAAAAGCACTCAATTATAAAAACCTTCTTTTACACTAACTTTTTTTTTCTTTTTACAGGCTTCTGAGAAGCAAAATTAATTCAAAACTCTAACTTTTACCTGGTATCTTCTTGATATTATTCCTAGTAACCCGATCTGATGCGACAACCTCGGACGTCGATTCTCTTTTTTCGCACTCATTAGGCGATTATCTCGAGCCTATTATTGATATCCAAATCCTTTCCGAAGAATATCATTTTTTGTCTTATTTAGACATATTCGAATTATATAATTTCAAACACCAGATAATTGAGAACTACATCAAACTCATTATAGGATGTACGCAAAAATCTGACGTTTGCAATGCCAGTAGTCATAAAATTGATATTAAATCAATAACCTATTTTATTCAGGAAATTTCGTCAATTTCTAATCAAACGTATAATATTAATAGTTCATCGTCGAAAAATGATCCATTTTTAGAAAAAGTTCAGAGCTCATTTCAGAAATTAGAAGACAATCAAGAAACTTCTCTTTATTCACCCGAAGATAATTTATTTCTAATCCCTAATTTGATCTCTTCCTCACGCATACAGTTACAAATTCATGGCACCCTCTACTCTTTCCCGACTCTTTCCTTAATTTTAAACGAAACCTCTCTACTTCCTTTTTCTTTAATATTCTTCCATTT
This sequence comes from Andricus curvator, assembly GCA_932195095.1. Lineage (NCBI taxonomy): Eukaryota > Metazoa > Arthropoda > Insecta > Hymenoptera > Cynipidae > Andricus > Andricus curvator. The sequence goes on along the minus strand of CAKNYM010000239.1, from coordinate 180,178 downwards.
TGAAAAATTAAACATTTCACAGTTAAAAAATATTTAATTTTTATGTTAACTATTCCTATACCTTCTTCCAGTGGCGGACTGGCCATAGGTAACAATGTAAATGCTTTTAATATTAAACAAGAGAAAGCAGAAGGAATTTAATTAAAATGGTACTCCGTAAACATATTGTACTCCATAAGCTAGTTAATCATCAACACATAACATCGTACATGAATTCCAAATTATACTTCCGAAGCAAATAAAAGTTTTGTGAAGATTGATTTGTTTGTCCTCCCAGGATTCGTAACTATGCAAAAAAAATTGTATTCTCTTGCATCTAACAGAATTTTTTCTCATTATATAAAGCGTCAGCAATGTCTTGATTATCTGCATTTATAAAACTATAAATAGTTGAAAATTATTTCGTAAAACTTTAAACGTTGCAACATATTATTGTGTAAACGAAAGGATTTAAAATCCTTTTTCTATAAATTAATAGGTCAATCCGAGTTCGGATTCATTTGGGTTGAAAATTTGGTTCGGATTGAACCTGATTGAGTCGGATTGATTTGTTAATATATTAATAAATTTTATTCTGGAGAGATTAATAGCGAGATTAACAGTTTCTCGCATAATAATAGTAATTATTGCGAGTATTTGAATATATGCTACTGCTGTGTCGTGGAAAATATGTTTGTTAATGAAAATCAAAAAATCATTATAAAAGTGGCACACAAAAAATGGTGGTTTCTGCCTTTTTTTTTTTGCTTTTCAGGAAGGCGCCCCAACATATCGACTCTTCGCGGACGCCTCAAGGTACCCAGTCCGCCACTGCCTTCTTCAGACAAATTCCATCTATTCAAGCCGCATGCATTTCCTATATTCTTTGACGCTAATGACAAACACACTCTGTCAATTAATCATAAACCTCAAATTTCTTATCTTACCCTTTAATCAGATAATAAAAACTATTTCTTAGCAGACGACCAGTTTATTAAATCATGCTATTGTCACGTGACCGCGACAATATATTATAATTATCTATCTGATTATACGAGTTTCATGTATTTAAAAATGTGGATGGAAGAAAGGTTCACGCGCTGATCAAAATAGAATTGGTCTTGAGGGGTAGTCGATATCTTCATATGAAAAGAACGGCAAGGCACGGTTACTATGACGAGCCTACTCTCGTGCCTACCAAGGGGGTCAGAATCATGCATCTTACGAATTCTCCAGTACCTGGAAAGGAAGGAAGCCATAAAGTCTTCTCGAGGATTGGTTCAGCCCTACCAAAGAACAACTAATGTTTTGTCAAGCTAGTCATAAAAACTAATTGCATTGAGGGTGGAATGTATGGCAACGCTTGGATCACCGAGGAGATTCTTCCTATCACGCTATATAAAAACTCTGGAACAGGTGAACACCAGTTAGTGGTCAATTCTTAGTCAATTCATCGTCAGTTCATCGTGAGTTCGTCGTCAGTTATTCGTCAGTATTCGCCAGTCTTCACCCGCATTTTTGAGCAGTCCTTTCGGTACCAGTCTTCAACCCTTCGGTTTGGTTCGGGTCAACCAGTGGTTTCAACTGTTTCGGAATCGCACTCTACCAGTGACTTCTAAAATATCAGTTCATCGTGACATTCTTCATTTGGGATTTACTTCTACCCTAATCGAACTCATCACGTGCAACCCATCAATTATCTGGATCACCGGATACACTGAGGGTCAAGGATCTATTACCAAACTCCCGCCTCTACTGCATATCCGAAACCAGCCCTGAGAGATTCTACATACGAAAAGAAACCTAAACTCGGTAAGTCCTAATAAACATCAACCTCTGTCATCTGCCCTCTCTTATCTGTCAAAACACTTATAAATCCGTTCTTTCCAGTCGGACAGTCGGAGATAAATAACATTCCTTCTCAAAATCAATTGAAGTATCCATCTTGGAACCCCTGCGCATATTTTCTTCTTCACAAAATTAACATATGTACTTAATCTAAATAAACTGATTTGATTGTGAATTATGTGTACTGAATTCATTTGACTTGTGTGCTCGTCCCAAATTGTGGTCTTATCCGACTACAATTAAATCGAGCAACTTAGGGAATTTAAGTGTATGTATATGTTGTCAAGCCGTCACACTATCAAACTGATTGAAAACTTTTGCTATGTCAATTATCCAATATTCAACACTAAAGAAAATCCTATCTGTGAAACAACCATTATCACTCAGGCCAAACCTTATAAATGTCAATTCGTTGTAAATATTAACAAATATTATTTCTGGAGTCATTATGGGCTCATTATCGCTGGCACTATTCAACCTTATTCCCCAAACGATTTCAATTATACTGCCCTGAAAAACCAGATGTTTTTATTGATATTAAAAACAGTGGAATAATACAACAAATCCAGACTGTAAACTAAACCCTGTAATAACATCTTACCATCCTAATCAACATTTTAAAATATCGGATTCTTCAATTCTAATACAAAAATGAATCCTTTCATTTTCTTCCATCAGCACTTTGCTATATAATTATTCTATCCAACAACCTCATTTACTAAAAAGAATACTTTTTCAGAATTAGAAAAATTAATAAAAACTTTAAAAGTCAAAAACCAATTATGACTGAAGTAAAACACACAACTCCATTAAGTTTAATGGACAAGCCTTTACTTGACCAAATCAAATTTCAGTTTTGAAAGAAAATTTAGATCCACAATTGCATGATAACATGCCAAATTAATATTAAAACAAATTAGATATAACAACAACAAAAAGCTAGAAAAATCCATAAAAATATTTTTGAAAAAATATATAAATGAAAAACAAACAAAAAATGCATGAAAATAAAAAATTGTATTACTATTTCATATAATTTAATCGTAGCTATATACAATATCACAATTTTTAACACTTTTAGTAATTATATTTACACTATTAATAAAATGTACTACTAAGTATAATTTAAGTCACTTCTATGGATAATAATAACTTAAAATTTACAATAACTTAAATCCCATCAGTCTTCGGAATCACTCGATTCATGAAACTGAAATAAAAAGAATAGAAAAATCTGATATCAGACGAATATAATAATAATAAAACAAACAAAATTAATCCTTAATTATCATATTATCTCACCTCTACAATCTTGTTGTTTATTATTTTGTATCTTCCTTCTTTGAATAAAAAAATGGAATCCAGGCCTAGGCTTTTAAAAATAGTCTTGAAACATATTTTATTGGCCTCAATTCCTGGCCTATTTAACATTAGCCATTCCCAAGGCATTAGGACTGTCAACCCCTTCAAGAAAACTTCTCGATCTTCTGGAGATAGTTTCTACGTTGCGTTTTGACCAGTCCATTTTTCTTGAGAATTACCAATCTAAAATTGAAATCAAAATATAATCAAAATTTTGATCCCTCATCTATGGACTTATGTAAATGAACACTAATGACTACTTTTATTTCAAACTTACCCTAGTAACCTCTGAATTTTTGTACTCCCATCGCATTCCACCTGACGTAAACGCTATTTCATTTTCCTTATTTTTTGTAATCTTCTCTACAAGAGGCGCTGAATAATCACTCACTGTCATTCTTTTAGCACTTTTCCATTCAAGCGGAATTTCAACTATTGATTCTCCTACTTGCATAGATAAATCCTTTTCAACTTTTCTCTGACCATTATTTAACCAGCGAATTAATCTTATATCTTGAAGGTGTAATTATTGAAGGTTAAGAATAAATTCTCCATTTGTTAAGTAATAATATTACAGTATTTAAAATTTTCTTACTTCCTCTAGCTTTCCTTCCTTCAAGTGATAAAATCTCTTATCAAGATGTAAAATACCATCTTTTCCATGCCTTTTAAACTGACTTCTAACTTTGTCCAATAATTTCATTTTTTATTTCGAGTTCAATTTTTTCCACTCTTCTGGACATTCAATTTCTTCACCTTGAAAAAAACTATAATTTTTTTTCGCTCGAACTCATGCAACAATTCATCTATTCAGTCCTTTTCATTATTTGGAATGTTTGTTATATAAAGTGACACACAGGTACACTTTCTACTATTTCCTCGCTAATTACGATTTCACCACACTCACGATACACTACCCTATTAATTGTTTCTTCTGCTGTTAACCTATCATTGTCTATAAATTCTATATCCTCATTTAAACTATTCCGTACACTTTCTACACTCTCACTTACTTGTACATCTTGTCCATTTTCGCTTGTGTGCATAGCCTCTATATTGTCACTATTATTATTATCACCTGTCCCTGAAAAGAACTCATTTAAAAGATTCTCAAATTCTTCATTTGCAGAATCTTTCACACTTTTATTTAAATTACACTCTCTTTCTGTATTTCTAACTATTTCTTTAAATCTCCGATTTTCTTGGAATTGTCAAACTTCTTGAATTTCCTCAAACTCGTCAAAACCCCGAATAAAAAAAATATCCATTTGATCCTGACTCATGGTTCGTTTTTCTTCCACGATCACGAAAATTCTTAACTAAACTCTGAATTTTCCACAAAATAGTAAACCCTAGAAAAGTCAAATCTCAACATTTTACGACTTTTCTACCAATCGTTTTTCTGCATTTTCTTTAAATTAACTGTTCCTAACCGTCATCGTCATAAAAGTCCATAGGCCCTTTCTCCAAACCTACCTCACAATCTTAGTCACCTAGATAAGATGTGTAAATCCAATTTTACTGTTTAATAATAATATTATAGATACATACCTCTTGTATAACATTTACGTAAGATTCGATCTTTTTTTTTAACTTTCTGGAAGCTTCAAATGTGTCCCCTAAGGATTTACATTTTTCTTGTAACTCTTCCCTATTCCTTTATACACCCCCCACACACTTACTTGGTAGTGGGAGGGGGACCTACAGTTTAAAGTGGGTTCCGAACCACCAAGAGCAACAGCTTTAAGTACTTAGAGAACCTTTTTTTCTAGAGGTACCGGTCCCACGACTCTCCGGAGATGAACAACTCCCTTGCTAGGCAAATGTTCACCGCATGGGCCGCCGAGGCTCTTCCAGAGTGCGAGACGGGAATCGAACCCACAAGCCCACAGAGTGGGTCCAAAGCGTACGCCTTAACCCCCACGACCATCGTCCCACTTTTTTTTTAACTTTATAGAATAATGATCCCGACTGCAAAAGAACCAGCATTTACCGACGCAAGATATGTAGGCGGCGTTCTTCCGAGTAATCACCCACTTTATTATGGTCACTAAATGCATAGTTTTTGTTTTAAAATGGAATCATCCATATTATTTATTTGTTATAATAATCAAACAAAGAAACGTTTCTGCCCTTTTTGCTTTGAAAGATTATCACAAGCCAAACAAAGGGAATTCGATTGCTATTTAGAATGGCATTCTATTGCTTAATTTAATGTGTACACTAAATGATACAATTGCGCAGTAGATCTCATAAAACCACGGTGTAAATCAGAAGAATGCTATTTATGCATAGAAGAATTTCTTCGCAGTCGAAGTACAATTTTGAAAAATGAAGAAGTAATAGTAACTAACCATTCTTAGATTTCTCTTAACTCCTTCTCGTCTGACCTATCTTTCTTCTTTTTCTACATCTCTATATAAATATAATAAATTCTAATAAATAAATTTTACAATTCCCTTCAGGAAAATGACGCCTCCTATCGAAGCACAGGTTTTCCTTGAAGCAGAAAGCGCAGAAACCATAACCCCAAGATTCAATAAAAATTTTAACGAATACGCCGAATTGATGCGCTTCTTTTGCTGCTCTATGTTGATAGACATACCACTGTCCTATCAACATAGGGAAAGTGGCACCTTCGTTTGCCGAGAGTGTTACGAAACAAAAATTGTGGATGCAGAAAGGGTTAATTGCCAAGAATTGGTCGACCCTCACGTAGCATCCGAATGGCCACACCTTCTACACTGTTGCGCTTGCATGAAGCAATTAATTGTGGTTCGCAATCGGGCACGAGACTGCGAAACATGTGTTCGAAAGTTAATTAGACGATATAATCAAAGAAATGCTAGAATTGTACCCGATGCGGATCCGAAAGAGGATTTGGATGCTGACACTGAAATTCTTGAAAACAATGATTGAATATACATAGATGATCTCATATGTTTTTATTTTACCATTATTGTTACCATTTAACCTGCAATTGTATTAAAAAAGTACACTTCGATTTGGTTTAAAATTCCTGTATTTTATTGAAAATTCGGATTTATGGGAGAATATTAAAGCTTCTTGGTGATTAATTACTCTTTTTGGTTGAAAATCCTATAAAAACTCAAATATTTGATTAAAAATTCATTTAATTTGTTGAAAATTCGTCTATTTTGGTAGAAAATTCATCTTATTGGTTGAAAATTGATCTTTTTGGTTGAAAATTAGTTTTTTCTTATTAAATTTATTGTTTTAACTAAAATTTTAATTCTCCTACTTTTGGTTAATATATTTTTTTTAATATCATTTTTAATTAGGTATGAGGCATTTTATAATTTAATATAAGCCCTATTCAATACATTTTAAATATCATTTTTGTTCCAGGATGCTCCTACGAATCAATCCCCGCCAGGGTAATAAGAGAGAACAGAAGAGAAAGAACGACCGTGATGAGGAAACCACGGTGTAAATCAGAAGAATGCTATTTATGCATAGAAGAATTTCTTCGCAGTCGAAGTACAATTTTGAAAAATGAAGAAGTAATAGTAACTAACCATTCTTAGATTTCTCTTAACTCCTTCTCGTCTGACCTATCTTTCTTCTTTTTCTACATCCCTATATAAATATAATAAATTCTAATAAATAAATTTTACAATTCCCTTCAGGAAAATGACGCCTCCTATCGAAGCACAGGTTTTCCTTGAAGCAGAAAGCGCAGAAACCATAGCCCCAAGATTCAATAAAAATTTTAACGAATACGCCGAATTGATGCGCTTCTTTTGCTGCTCTATGTTGATAGACATACCACTGTCCTATCAACATAGGGAAAGTGGCACCTTCGTTTGCCGAGAGTGTTACGAAACAAAAATTGTGGATGCAGAAAGGGTTAATTGCCAAGAATTGGTCGACCCTCACGTAGCATCCGAATGGCCACACCTTCTACACTGTTGCGCTTGCATGAAGCAATTATTTGTGGTTCGCAATCGGGCACGAGACTGCGAAACATGTGTTCGAAAGTTAATTAGACGTTATAATCAAAGAAATGCTAGAATTGTACCCGATGCGGATCCGAAAGAGGATTTGGATGCTGACACTGAAATTCTTGAAAACAATGATTGAATATACATAGATGATCTCATATGTTTTTATTTTACCATTATTGTTACCATTTAACCTGCAATTGTATTAAAAAAGTACACTTCGATTTGGTTTAAAATTCCTGTATTTTATTGAAAATTCGGATTTATGGGAGAAATTTAAAGCTTCTTGGTGATTAATTACTCTTTTTGGTTGAAAATCCTATAAAAACTCAAATATTTGATTAAAAATTCATTTAATTTGTTGAAAATTCGTCTATTTTGGTAAAAAATTCATCTTATTGGTTGAAAATTGATCTTTTTGGTTGAAAATTAGTTTTTTCTTATTAAATTGATTGTTTTAACTAAAATTTTAATTCTCCTACTTTTGGTTAATATATTTTTTTTAATATCATTTTTAATTAGGTATGAGGCATTTTACAATTTAATATAAGCCCTATTCAATACATTTTAAATATCATTTTTGTTCCAGGATGCTCCTACGAATCAATCCCGGCCAGGGTAATAAGAGAGAACAGAAGAGAAAGAACGACCGTGATGAGGAAACCACCCCAATTAATAAGTTGATGCAAAAAATTGTGAAGTTCCAGCTATTTTCCTGACTCACTTCGCGAATTTTCTCTGCGTTGAATAATTTTAATTAATGAAATTTTCCGTGTAATTATTTCTTATTATTGTAAATATACCTTTATAGAATATAACTATAGAAGAAAAACATGCATTGAATATTTCAGATATCCCCATTCCCTAACTTTTAAGTGGACTCCCGAGTTTTTGCGAAACTTTCCCGACAGTTTTCTTGGAAAAATTCCCTAACATTCAGGAAAATTTCATAAATTTTCCCTACAGTTAGCTAGGAAAAATTCCCAAATATTTGGGAAAATTCCCGAAACATTTCCGGAATTTTCCCTGGAATTCTTCTCATCAATACTATTCAATTTTCAGATTAGAAGGGATCCGATCTCTTGGGAGTCCTTCTTATTAGTTCTATCTTATTTTCAGATCAGAAGGGTTTTGATACTATATTTTTATTGAAAGGATAAATTTTGCAGGGTAATGGAGAATAAAAATTAGTTTGCACTTTGGACAAAATCAAGTGCGAAGCCGAGATGCGTAATAAGAAAATGTTCGTTAAAGCCGAAGGAGATTTAGCAAAAGAGAATTCACAATCACCAAATTACAGTTGGCGATGCTTGACCTTTAATTTTAATAGGTCTGTGCACAAATGTAGAGAAAGTACAAAGACGTAATTGGACGGTCCCCTGAGTAGCAGGTGTTGCAATCACCATCATGGCCAGTGAGAATAATTCTCGCAATAGTGATAGCGATGTCATACCCTGCATACTGTTGTCTCTCTTCCCCTTGATGTTTCACCTCCTACTTTTTTCCGGATCAATTTGGCCAGCTTCTGTGATGCGCTACTTTCAACATTCTCTTCTTGTCCATACTCGTCAACTGGTTCACTTGAATCAACTGCGACTCGTTTTTCTTGTGTTTCGCAAGTCCTGGATGGCTTGTTCTTCTTGCTCGTTGGTCAGCAAGGCGCGAACGTGGAGATCCAAAGGCATTGCTGCGAGAACGACTTCGCTTTCCATTAAAGATTGAAGCCTCGTCTCCAGATTCTTCACCAGGGATTTCGCCAGAGATGTATTGATTTCCTGAATTTCGAACATACATTGCTTTCACACGACAAAAAAAGATGTCAGAAGCAGGTTCTCTTCCTGCAACCGTTTTGTTGCAATTTTTGCTGCATGAGTGACTTAATGCATGATTCAATGTTCTTCCAGTCCATCTCAGTAAGCTTCACTGACTTCCTCAACAGTAAGTTGAAGCGTCTATATGGCCGAAGAGATAGTAGCATATCCAGAACGGAATGCCACCTCCTATCATTATCAAGGATTGCCTTGATAATAATTTTTTCGAGAATTCCTTGCTCGTGGGTCTTCTCACGCACCCTGTGAAGTTGAAGATAATGCGCAGCACAGCAAATACAATTAATGTCCAAATCAGTAAGATGCTCCTCGCAAGCTTCCACGAGGTATGCTACTTCCTCATCATCTTTCTTAAATTCAGCTTGCTCACCTTCCTGAGCCTGAAGATCGTCTTCTTCATCTCCTTCTATTCATACGGTTAAAGATTTTGCATCTTGCACATCACCTTCATCATTCTCATCGACATTGTCATCCTTGTCATCTTCCTTATTGCTATAATTTTCTTGGTTGTCCAGGTCCACATCACTGCAGTCTTCCGATTTTCCCATCGCAGCTTTTTCTTGGTTTTCCCTTACCAAACGACACAATTTTATCATGCTTGTTGCGTTGTCAGATGTGAAGGCATAGATGTTCTCTATATATATATCCCATAAAAAGCAAGTATACTTTTGATATAATTAAGTAATTGTTCACTCGTGTGTCTTCCTTCTAGTTATTTTGCAGCTAAGGTCCGCAATGTCAATTTTGCATCCTTCAGGAACTGAACATTGATGCCCATAAAGAGCGTCCAAAACGTGATACTAGGTGTCTTTTTATAGACACGAGTTTCCCCTAGAAAAAATGTATTTTTATTCACTTTTAGGGTTTTAGGGTTATTTACTGGCATTTCAACTTCAAAAGAATACCTTTATTTTAAGTGGATAAATACATCCTAATTAATTTTGGATATTCGCTTACTGAATTTTTAATTCTCACCATTGTACGATAATATGCAATTTTCATTTCTATAGTTCTATTCTATTGCAGAGTTGATACCTAAAAAAAAAGACAATACAGGTGAAAATATACATTTTCTGTAATTATAAAAAATTCTAAGCGGCCATTTGATATATTTGCGATCAGTCGTTCAAATTGATCTAAAATGTTCACTAAACGAAACTGCACAAAATGAAACAATGCTACGATGTAAAGAAAAAAAATCGATTTTTCAAAAGTGAGATAGTAGAATGACCCCTTAATTCTGCGAAAAGAAATAGAGGCTTAATTTATTTTAAAGGGTATATGTGGGCATCCGCAAGAAAAGAGTTCGCCTTGGGTCTAAAATGCCGGTATTTTATCCGGCTATATGCCTTTATACGTAACTCCATACCGGCCATAAGAGCTCTTTTCACGAGGACGCCGACATATATGTATGTTGAGATGTCATGAACACCTTAGGGCAATATTGATCAATTTAAAAATATATTTTTACAGAGAGTAATGCGCTTTTATACACACATGCATTGCTCAAAAAATCGTTGATAAATCTCGAAATTTTTCGATCTCCCTAAATAAGGCATAGAAAAAAATTCCAAGACACTTTGAGATAAATTCAGACTGGTGTCCCACGCACAAAAAAAAGGTAGGAGTGCCGACGGACTAGATTAGTCAACTCTTACGTATGTTGGATTGCTGAATCCGAATCCCAAGTCGTGATTTCGAAGTTGGCTCTTATTTTCTTCCTAACCGCAATAAATATACCTCAGGAAAGGTTAGGAAGAAATCAACAGCTAACTTCAGAATTCCGATTTCGGATTCACATTCAACGACCCAAAATACCTAAGAATTGACTAATCCGGTCCGTCGGAATTCTACTATTTTTTGCGGGGCTGTGTAATTATAAGTTTATTATATAATTATATGCACCAATAAGATTGAGAATAACTGCGTCGAATAATACCAGAGTATCAATGATCCTCAACTTTCCTAATTACAAGGTTCTATTTATATTTCTTTAGTGCGTTTCAAGAAACAAAAAATTTAATACGTTCGTTAAGGCCATGTGACGAGTGGGTCACGTGACAGGATTCCTACCTTACCGAACTTTTTTTATTTGTCAACTTATTTTCACACGAAGCACCACATCGAGTTGAAAATTTGGGATACTAAATAAGAAGCACTAAGAAACGCGGCTCTGGTCCTAAATTTTTATAATTATGAAAAAAGCAACAACAAAAATTTGTTATAGAAATTTTTTTATACTACTAAGAATTTAGGACCAGAGCCGCGTTTCTTAGTGCTTCTTATTTATTATCCCAAATTTTCAACTCGATGTGGCTATTTGTGTGAAAATAAGTTGACATTTAAAAAAGTGCCGGTAAGGTAGGAATCTGATCACTTTCCTTTGAGAATGTTGACATAATATATATACCATTATTCTTATTATTATTATTCTTACATTATTCTTATTATTATATTATTCTGACATAATAATAAGGATAATTTATAATAGCTATAAAATTATATGTTTTAAATTTTATTTTTGTTAAAAAGCTATACATGCAAGAAAATAAATGCCAAATCTCGATTCCATTTTCTCTTTTGAATTTTAGAGTATGAAATAAATTTTAAAATACATTATTATTATTATTATTATTATTATACCATTAAGACATTTCCCTTTCGGGGTAGGCGTGACTTGCTCGGTTGGAAAAAAGTAGTGTGTATGGTTGGTATATAGGTATAAGGTAGATAGGTATATAGGTGTTAGGTATAGACATTTTAGATTGATCTGGAATTCTTGTGTTATTTATTCCAATGACACGTTCATTCCGCAACACTGCTCCGACCCAGGTTGCTGATCAATCTCTCTAGCGAACACCCCAGGTGAAGAGCCTCACAAAATTGTTATGTGTGGTTCCCCACTTGGGCCCATTTAGTATCCAAGGTCTTTGTTTCAGGCGTCATTCACTCTATTGTCACTCTGTTTGCAAACTATTTGTCGCCACACTTTTCTGTCCTGGCATACTACTCTAGCTTCCTTCACGTCCATGCATTTTTTCATGCAGGCTCTCGTGTTTCTATGGCTTCTTATGTCTCTTCGGATTAGTGTCTCATTCACAGATTCTAACCATTCTTTTGGCGGTCTACCTCTGGGCATTCTGCCATTTACTTTACCTTTATACACTTGTTTCGTTAGTCGTTCATCTTTCATTCTTTCAACATGTCCGAACCATCTTAATTGATTTCTTTCCCATGTGTCAACTATTGTCTCTTTTGCACCGCATTCTTTGAGGATTATTTCGTTTCTCACTTTGTCTATCAGTGTTTTCCCGAAAATTGTGCGCAGAGGTTTTATGCCAATCGCGTTAATTTTACTCTTATCCTTTTTTTGACAAGTCCATGTCTCCCTACCGTATAGCACAGTCGGTAGAAATACAGAATTATGTATTGCCATTTAAGCTTTTTTTTATATATATTTTTACTTCTGAGAATGGACCCTGCTCTACCGATAACCTTCTGACCCTAGTTTATGCGTCTATCTAACTCCCCATCTATCTTCCCGTCACTACTGAATAGGCTACCTATATATGTATGTACTTATCAACTCGTTCTAATCTCTCATCATTTAGGACAATGTTGCACATTGTTTTCTCACCTTTTCCTTCAAACACTATGATTTTTGTTTTATCTACGTTAATTTTGAGGCCCATGTTCTTCATGCTTGTATTGAGTTTGCTCAACATTCTTTGCAAGTCCTCGATTGATTCTGCCATAATGATCTTGTCATCTGCGAAAGCTAACCCACGTACCTTCACTGTTTCGATATCTACACCTTCTTCGTCGAAGAGGGCCATTCTTAGACACTTATCCATAAATATGATAAATAGCCATGAGGACATAACGCGTCCTTGTTTTACGCCTTGCACAATATCGAACCAGTCACTCAGTTTTCCATTTACTCTTACACTCGCTTTACTACCTGTATATATTTATTTTATTACTTGTAGCAGCCATCCATTGACTCCGTACTCTTTAAGGAATGAGTATTTTTGAGTATATTTTACTTACGGTACATAGTAAGCTGATACTTCTGACACAGACTTTTTCAATTGGGTTTTCTAATGCATCATGTTCTATGTCGCAGTTCTTTTGCCCTATATCTTCACCTCCTAATAATTCTTTAAAAGAGTCTTTTAAAGCGTCTACTATCCCGTCTATATCATATAGCATTTCACCTTTGCTGTTTCTCATGCTGGTTAACTCTGTACTTTTACTTTCCTTCAACTGTTTATATAATAGTTTCATAATTCCTTCAAAGCAGTTTTGTATTTTGTTCTCTTCTTCTGCTCTGATTTTCTCTTTACTCTCTTTGACTAGTCGTTTAACTTTCCTATTTTTGTGCCTGTAATCATTTTTGCGCCTATTTCCCTCCTCATCGCTAAGACCTGTCATGTTCAGCGTTTTGTTGTGCTCTTCTTTCTTTTCTTTTTGGGATGCCTCAATTTCATGATTCCACCATACATCACCAGATTTTCTTCCTACAACCGCCGTACCACACACTTCAATTGCAGTTTTAACAATGATATCCCATAACAAAGTCCACGCGCCCTCTATATCTTTATTGCTTATGAGCGCTTCCCAAGTTGCCCTATCTATGCGTTCGCTTAACTTTTTTTGAAACTCTATTCGCACTTCCGGTTTCTGTAAATTTTCAATCTTTATTCGCGTTTGTTTCGTTTTTTTTTGTTCTCTTTATTCAAAATTAAAAAATAAGTCAACTTTCGTTGAACTAATGAAAAAATGACGCCGGCAGAAAAAATTAACAAATCCAAATATAACAATGAACCAATTAAAAGTTTTGATGTCCAATGTTAGCTCTGCTAACATTTCTTTAACTACCTAACCGATCGGCTGTGTGTGATAAATTTTAAGTTTTAAACAAATTCATTATTATGAATTTCTATAATAAGTCACCTTCTCAACTTTTTGTATTTTAGAAAAACTTATTTACAAGTTTTCTCCCAGACATTATTATGATATCGAAGTTCCGCATGATCCTCCTTAAATTTGTTTTAATTTTGTAATCAAATGCCTGATTATTTGGCTCTTTCAGAAGAAGGGAATATTTTAAGCAACAATTTCGACTATTTTGATCTCAAGATAAAAATCATCCCCGAAAAATCGTCAGATTCGAATCAAATAAATAAAGAGAAAGATATTATTGTCGTGGCTTTGTTGGTCTTGAAAGTTCCGAACCTTAGAGGTGGCAGGATAGAGATGGCTATTTTAAGTAACCTCAAAAATAAAAAAATTGCTAGCAATAAATTTAGTTATTTATTTTATAAATTTCATACACATACAAGTTCAAAAAATGTTCAAAAGGCAATAAAATTCGCATTATTGGGAACAGCAGAACTGCTATAATTTCAATACGGCCAAAGTGTGATCAAACGAAGGGAAGTCGAATTTTGAAGACGGATTCTAATTTTGGCATTAAAGTGATTTTACTTCAAATAAGAAGGCGAATCGGCCGGCCGGGGATATAGCTACTGAAAATATCGCGTTCCGTATAGCTTATACACAGAGAAAACCATAATTTCTAATAGTGTACTAAACATAACAATGTTTTGCAAACGGGTAATGAAAGATAAATAATTGAGGTTTCCGTTGATATAAATATGTTAAGAACTTATGTAGCTTATATGGTTCTAATGTTGTTGTGAAAGTTCGTGCGATGTGCGAGTTGCCGAAGAAACTTCACCAGTTCAAGATTCGTATTTTCCTCCAGCCCACGGTTTAGGAAGAGCTATGGTGACTCCTCTGCCTTCCCCCTAGAACATTCTCGGGAGGCGGGCGGGGATACGGTATGTTACGGGCAACCAAGGTTCTCCATAACTTTGATCCCGTTTATTTTATTGGTTGTGTTCGCATATGAATGCTTCTATCTTGCTTTATTGGTTACGCTTTACGCAAAGCCTTCAATACAGTTACTACAGTAATACAGTTATTACAGTATTTTCTCTCTTCTATTCGTTTGCTTTGAGATGTAGTCACCACATTCATAGCATAATTGTATTTTTAAATTAATTTTTAATTACTGATTAAAATGCAACGTATATTATTTCAAATTTAATTTCAATGGAAACCATAAGTGAACTGACACTTCATAAAAATTTTTTGTCTCATTTTAATAATAGTTGAAATGCATCTTATGTAGGATAATAAATATTTTAATGAATCAGAGAATCAAAGGTGCTCAGCTAAGCTGTTTTGTAACGAGCGCAAAAGGTGGTAATAGGACGGGGCAATGTGTGGAGAGTAAGCCGGATGCGAATTATATATATATATATATATGTCTGTGTGTGTGTGTGTGTTACCGGCAAAGCCCAAAGTGGCGACAAACCTAAGTTTTCCTAGGCAATGCGCGTATTGCGGATGCGTTTTAGGCAAAGTCCGAAATACTCTGTGATTTCGGGCATTGGCACCCCACCCCTAAAATTAATAAATAAATTATTACTACCAAGGTTTAGTTCTAATTTTTAATTAATTTCAAATATTTTTCTTTAATATCCGCAAAAAATGAAACAGATTCTCTTTTCTATAACGTTGCTATAACAAAATAAAAAAATGTCGCCAGCTAAAGATTTTCTTTGGGAAACCATATCATTAAAATATGATAAATGTTCATATTTTCATAAAATTTAATGAAAACTACAGGGGGTACTCGTACCTTACACCTATATGTTTTTTGTGCATTCTTCAGCGTATTTTTTAATTGGAGGACCTCTGTGATGTCAAAGGGGCCGTGTTTTCTACCAGCTATAGCTTAGTTATTAGTTTGCATCATGCGCAATTCAATACAAGTTTTACATTGTTTTAAATTTACTTATTATTGGTTAAGCTGTAGAGAATCATGATTTGCAACTACTACAGTAAAACACGTATCAATCATGCGGTGTGGGCCTACTGGAACTTCCTCTCTTTCTTTTTGGGTCAAGAGCATAATCTCGCCGCTTAGTATATTTATTTTCGCCCGGCATCTTGCTCTGGAAGTATATAATCCTCTAAGTAAACCACTAATTTCCAATATGGCAAAAACGTCATCATTAGATGTTAATACAATTTGTTCTAGGGGTGGTATGGGCACATAGACATTTTTTCTTAATCGGAATCGAAGTGGCGAATGGGGACGAAAAGCGTATCTTCGAAATTCAAATCGCCGGTGCGGATCGCTATCTGGAATAAGGCGAATAAGACCAAGTTGTCCAAGTCCATATCCAAGTACCTGAATATCAAGACTTCTGCTAAGAGAAGGGCTGCCAGGAGGAGACCTGGACCTGGCACGTACAGAAGACTCGAGAGTCTGGTCAAGAGAATACCTGGCAGGGGAAGACCTGTGCCAGGTCTCCCAGTTATCAGGCCAATCGCCATTAGGGTTACGGCCAGCCTGTGAACTTGATTCTGCAAGAAGGAACAGAGGCTTGATTTTTTTTAAAGAACATACTTGTACGTTGGGATATCATGAATCCCTTACGGTAATATTTTTTAATTTAAGACTTATTTTGTACATGAGGTAATACGCGTTTATGCCGAAGGAGCTTTAACAAAAGAGAATTCGCAACGATCAAATTACAGTCGTCGATGATTTGCCCTTTAATTTTAAAAGGTCTGTGGACAATAGGCACGCAATAAGGGATGGAAAAAAATGTTCACACACTTTAAGAAAAATTCAGACCGGGGTCGCTTGTTCTTGGAAACTCACGCTGGACGGTAAATAAATACAAGAGTATGGGTTCCGAGTTTTCTCATGAAATTTTGTCTCAGGGTTGAGGTTCGTTTAAAGGGACAAATATCGCGCAGAACAGTGCGCGTGGGTCGAAGTAAGGAATGCGCGAACACTTTTGAGAGTTGGCAGCACTGCACCATGTCAATTTTGCAACCATAATAAAATAAGGTTTTAGTAGATTCAATCAAATAATCATAGTAAAAACTTCAAACCCATAAATTTGATCAAATATTAAGAAAGGTGAAAAGTTTCGATGCTTCTAAATGGCAAATAACCTCACTATTACTCTACTTTCAAGATTCGACTGTCACCTGTTATGTAAGTACTTTTTATACGAGTCAGAATATATTTTTCCCGCAGTTTCTTCAGCAAACTTGTAGCCCGAAAATTCAAAAATTTATTTTTCTATAATTCGCGAAAAAGTGCCAGTTTTTCCACCTGTTTTTGGTGTAAAAAGTTACCGATTTTTGGTCGATGACGTGGCGCATGCGCAGTGCCGACCTTTCCGGGCAACAGTGACAAAAGTGGACAGATGCAGTGGAAAAAGTAAATGGACAGTGATAAAAGTGAGGCACAGTGGAAAAAGTAAATGTTATTTCGGGTGGGTTCGTGCTGCCTCGTTTGGATTCGTGCATCGTGCGCAGCCAACTTCATTCTATTTTCCGACTGTCGTCCCTAACCTAAAAGCAATTTCCTGAAAAGTCTCGAGTTGTGTATTTTGTATGTACTTTTGTCACTTGGCAAAAGCAAAAAAACAACGTCAGTTTCTCCGAAAATACTGTGCTTGGTTTTTTTCACGAAAATTCGGAAGTTTTGAAGCCCTCAACTTTATGGGCCAACTATTCAATTGTGAGAACCAGCTTATTATTACTGCGATATTATTGCCATGGTTTTGATAATTGCCATTGTCATTGTTGCGTCAATCGACAAAAAATCGCCTTCTTTTTACACAAAAAACAGGTAAACAAAAACTAGCACTTTTTAGCAAATTATAGAAAAAGTATCGTGTCCCACACATTGAAAAAGCGACGATTTAAAACACGTGTGATAGCCACCCTCGCTCCGCTCGGGTAGCTAACTTCACACTCGTTTTAAATCTCTCGCTTTTTCAACTTGTAGCACAATATACTATTAATTATGACATTTATTTTTACTACTCAAGTGAAAGAATAACAACAACGCTTCACTTTGAAAATTAGAGGTTATGTCTCACATGATTTACGCTGATGTTACTGAATTGATTAGTGAATAAGTCCGGAAACACTAATTAATCAGTGAAATGTCTAACTACTATTTCAATCTGGGAATTTTTCACTGATTCATATTTAGAGAATATTTTGCTGCAACTTCAATTCCTATAGTCATTTTGGACAAACACATACAAAGGTCGGAAGAAATAGCATCCGGGATAGAATGCGAATTAAATCGAATAAACTTTCGTTTGCACGAAGCCCAAAAATGTTTTGAAAATAATCACAGGTATATTATATTAGTATATTTACCAGGAAAATTAAGAATAATCCCGAAGAATAATACCGGAGTGTGAACGATCCTCATCTTTTCTAGTTGCAGCACAAACTGTAGTTAATAGTGTAACTAATGCGTATTCTGTTTATTCATTAGAGTAAATAGTGCATGAAGCTTGTCGTGTGAGATTACTTTGAGAGATTGTTATCATACGAGATTCTATTTATATTTCGTTAGTCAGTTTCAAGGGGGGAAAAATGTGCTAAGTTCGTTAAAACTTTGTCACAATTTACATAATCTGGTACGTTTTAGAGAATGCCGGGTTTTACATGGAAAATTTATTTAGTGCCTACCATAATGGTCAATTTAAAGTTTCGAAAAACTAATGTAAATTTGATAAAATATGTATATTTTATTATATAAATTGTCATATCATAATTTGTGTCTTTCTCATAATATCACTTCGGCACTGCAAATCAAAATCTAGAATAAGATAATTGCACTTACTTTTTCTATTGAACTCAACTCAAAGGAACATAGCGTAAGATAATTTAAATTGGAGATAAAGTATCGCCAGATAATTTTGAAAGCAGTGTACTGGTAAAAATCCTGACTAGCTCAGAATTTTTAAATATGGTACACGGGATGGTTTGCTTGCGAAAGGTTTTTTACTCTATGAATAAGAACTCAAGTATTTCACAACTGTAATAATATAACATTTATTTAATCCAATGTAGGCATTAACTACAAATCAAAGTTCGAGAAAGTGATCTCTCTGAATAGCAATTTTCAAAATAATTCAGTAAAATTCTACAATAACAATCTCTTCAATTAAATTTACTGTACTTAAAATTAAAGTTCAATCTGCAGATGCTCCGCGAACTTCACAATCTTAATACTAAAAACTAACATTTTTACTAATGTAACTAACTGACAGTGGGATAGTTATCGTATAGAAAGAAAAATGAGAAGGTAACCAACCAAATCCCCTTCCTTCTCTTTTTTATATCTTTCGTCTTTTTTATTTTTATTATTATCAAATCACAACACAAAAACATGTATTTATATTTTTTTGTTGTGATATTATACTATAAAAAAATGAAACATTAAATCCTTATTTCTATGAGAAATGTATGGATAAATTTCGAAGTTTTTGTTCGAACAGTTCGAACTTCCCACGAACAGTTGCTGAAAATTTCAGATTAAATATGAAAACGAAAAATTTTATTTGTGCGATTTAATTTGTATTAATTTATAAATTCGCAACTCAGAAGATTTGAACCCTCGAAGACTGCTGACCCATCAGTTTCTGAACATAAACGAAGAGTACGTAAATATGCGCAGCCATCGAAGCCAAACAATATAGATTTTATAAAACTTCTAGCCACTCATCAGACGCACTCGAACCACACATAAGCGGCCCCATGCAGACGAACCTACTTGTCAGTTCCCAGATTTGTCGGGCAAGCTCGTGAGTGCTCTGAGAAACTTTTCCGAATCACTTGTAATATTTCTGTAATTATTCAGAAAAAAAAGTGATGAACCTATTTAGAATTTTCACTTCGAGTTCGTCAATTCTTTCTCAAAGTTCGCAGATTATTCACGAAAACACATCAATATCCGATGAATTTTTCTCATATGCGAGACCTAGCTACTAGTTCGTGACTTTCTTAAGGACAAATTTTTTTCCGTGCGGTTAGCATCATGTGCCATTGACTAAAAGTTTTACATTTTTTTGAATTGAATTAGTGGTTTAGCTCTAGAGAATCGTGGGTTGCAACTACTACGTTATAATTGAGAGATATTGGGCGTTGGGGGCCTACTGAAACTTCCTGAACTTCTTTTTGGATCAAGTCTGTAATCTCGCCGCTTTTTATATCCATTTTCACCCAACACCTTGTTCTGTAAGAATATATTCCTTTAAGAACACCACTACTTTCCAATAGTGCAAAAATGTCATCATTAGATGTTGTTAACACAATTTCTTCCCGGATTGGTAGTAACACGTAGACATTTTTCTTAACTCATAGTCGTAGTGCAAATTAGGATAAAAAGTGTATCTTCGAAATTCGAATCGTAGGTGAGGAGTGCTCTTTGGAATTAGCCGAATAAGTCCTAGTTGTTCCAGTGCATATCCAAATACCTTATAATCAGGAGTCCTGGAAAGAGAAAGCGCAGTGGGAGGGGACCTAGACCTAGCACGTAGAAGTGGCTCGGGCTCAGGAGTATAAAACAAATAGTAAATATTGAAAATTAATGTCTTTTGAAAAAGTGTTTCAGACAGAATTTTTATCATATATACGATCGGAACTCATGTACGAATCCTAACCTAACTTTTAGCTTATACTTTTTTAACCGTTATTATTTCATGTATTCAGTTCATGCTTATAATGTGTTGAAACTTACATGATATAGTAAAATACAGTTTTAAATCACAAAGAAAAATTAAATCACGACTTCTAAAATAGGTTGAAATTCATAATCTGAAATTGCAAAAATAATTTTTAATTTCTGCTTATGTTAATTAACTTATATTGCTGAAGAAAAAAAAAATGTATACCTTACTGAAAATATACTGAGCACAACTACACCTACTTATTTGACGAATATAATATGTTATGTCAAAATATGCAGAGAGGCCTTGTTGGGAGGGGGCTCTTGTTAGGCGTCTTTTCTAGAAATGCAGGAGAAAGGCTGCAAATTAGTTGGTTTAGAACAGACTACGTACAGTTCAAGTTTCTTAGAAACTAAATTTGAGAAAAAGGCTGGCCGATCACTATCCACTAAACTCATTTCCCCTTACTATCCAGACAATGATCCCTGATCCGCTGTCGTATTACTGCAGGGCCGCTGCTTATGAGCTCACTACGTCGTGACTCGGTGTCCTAGTGGACCTGCTAGGCTCATCTTGCGGCTTCTCTTGGCTCTTGGCACATTGCATGGTCCCGAGAAGATGGCCGGACCAAAGTTTATCCTCCTTCGTGGCGCAAAGCTAGCAATGTGGCCGTAAACCTGACAACGGTAACAACTGATAGCCTCCACCCTCTTTTTCATTCTGCGGGATACCAACTCAACTTGAGGCGTTATGTTCGGAGCAGCCTGGCGGCCATCTCTCCTCTCATCACACGTAGGCTTTCAAGCATTCGCTGAAAGCTTTCTTCATTATTGTGACCTTAGCCACGCCAGCCCTGCCGCCCCAAACTGACTCTTCAGGGCCTTTCTCACCTCCTCCTCCTCCGTCGTCATGTCCAAATTGTGGATCTCCACCTCGGTGGGGGAAGCAGCTCGTAACGTCCAAGACCTCGGCGTATCATCCTTTTAATTGTAGGTTTCCCCTGTATTTCGTCGCACCTCAATTTTAGTGACCCTGCCCCACCGACCAGAGTTTCTTCTAGGCTTCTTCGTCGACGGTTTGGACGGGCCGAAAGCAATGGGGCTCATGGTAAGGTCTCTCCTACGACGCTCTACTGACCTTTAGTCCCATAGACTGCTTTATCTCCCTTATCATTCGAATGAGTGTGTCGACCACAAACTTATCGTAAGACAGCGCAAATGAACATTTGGATCTTTGCAGTCTTATCCCTCGGCTTACTTAGCACCTATAGCGCTTCCTCTTATCCATCTCTGATTGGCAGGGACATGCTCATCTTAGTCGCGCGGAATTCCACCACATTGTTGAGCATAGACTCCATTTCACTGAGTAGCCTGTTTTCTTCCTTCCTCGTCTCATCCAATCTGATCGTGTATTGCTTTTCTAAAGAACTGGGCCCGCAATCTATCATTTCTCTCTTCATCCGTCTCTGAGACCTCCACTTTCCTTCCTGAAACCTCCTTACAAAAGCTTCCATTAGAGTGTTGATGCTTCATATCTGATCCTACGTCTTGCCAGGGAAATGTATCGTCTAATCCCGTAGAGCCCCGTGCGCAGGAAAAAGGTCTTAATACTCTAGGAGGTGACCTGAGATCTTGGAGACACCGTATAGAACAGCATTGCCTGCTACCATGTAGCCTTCAGCATGCTTCTTCACGCCTCGGCTTTGGAGTTTTTCTTTTGAGTCCAATTCTGGACCATTGTCCGCGACTGCTTATTTAGTTTTGTAATCACATTCACCAGGAACCCTCGATACCAAATCAAAGGGCTGTTCACTCTCGAGTTGAGACTCGAGTGATCGGATACCCCATCTGACTTGGCTGAACTCTAGCGACTCTAACGACTCGCGGTCGCTTGCGCTTTAGAGTAGTAACTCCGAGTAACTCCTAAAAGTCATGCGACACGCTCTGACTCGCGCTAACTCGCATTGACTCTATATCTACACTTTGTCTTCTCTAGACTCACGCTAACGCCAAATCTGTTACCGTGTCATTTTTAAGATTCAAGAAAGATCATTTGAGAGATAAATGTTTCATAACATACAAATTTTGTTGAAGGAATTCTATCATTTACGTTCTCTTTTGCGTAAATATGATACGTGTTCCGATAGTCTGATGGTTTATAGTATATTACTGATACCAAATAACTAATATTGTTCAATATAGTATGTATATTTTTATTGGATAAGGGATCGAAAGATTGATTGAAAAAAGATTCCCAGATGTAGTCCGACTCTTTAATCGAGAAAGATGACAAAATAAATCAATTTGAAAATGAACACACTCTTAAATCATCTATAGAAAAATACAGAATACTATTCAGCAACGTACTTTATTGCTTCGTTAAACTTTCTCTCACAAAAACGACTGTAAACAGATTTGAACACATTACGACAAACTTAATGCTACTCCTAAAAAATTGTCCATGGAAAATAATCCGAAAATTCGAAAACGGGGAAAAATGGTGTAATGGGTGTCCTTTTTCCAAAATACATGATGATTTTTACCTCATTTTGGGGAAAATTTCTGTAATTTTGATGACAATTCTCAAATTTTTTGGGAAGAGGAGACTAATTTTATTGGTGACCAGCCGTTTCTGAATCTCATGCCAAATTTTCCCAAAAAATTTAGCTGCCTGTGCAGAAATCGCCATATATATTACCGATTACCGACTAAGGCCTGATCTAATGTGTACTATCTGGTCCCGATAGGAAGAATTCAGTGGCCCTGACTAGTTCCAGACTGGGCTATGTACTGTGACGTCATATAGCCGCTTCGCAGCGCCATCTTAAGTCGTATGCGCTAGATGTAATATAACCACAATCATAACCTTAATTTTTGTTTTCCTTCGTGCTGTTGTGTTGCAAATGTGCAAATTAATAATAAATGCCAAAATTAAGAAGCACACTGCGAGTTCGCAAACATCGTGCTATCAGCGAAATTCCGTATTTCCGTGATGAAAACGAAAGCAACGAAGGTAAGTCTTTTATGGTATTCAATTTTTGATGGTATTATTAAATTGTATGGTATATTTAATTGTATTGTACTGGATCCAAGTTCTAACCTGAACCTTTTAAAATATTTCTTTCTAGATCTTGTTTGAGATAAATTCAATTCAACCGAAGAGGAAGTGCTGTCTCCGTAAAAAAACTAGAACGTTGTGCAATAGGGCAAATAGAATTAAGTTGCCTTCAGAATGAGACATCTATAAGGTGGCTCAATATGAATACAATAAATATATCAGAATATATAAACAGGGAGATTCGAGGGGCTTGTATGAGGAATTAATTGACATTCCGGACACAGCGAGGCTCCATAAGATCATGGCAACAAATCCGGAAGCTCGCCTCGGGCTCCTAAAGCTTGATGATGGTGAGTTTGCCGATGACGAAGAGGCAACGCTGAATCACCTGATGGAAGTCCACATCTCGGGTTTTCAGCGAACTCAAACTGGCCGAGAGTTAGAAGGCTTGGGCTTGACGTCTATCCAGCACTCTTACGAAAGGGCACGGATTTCGTTGTCCCTCTCCTGACGAAACTATTTAGGGTAAGCATTGTCCTAAAAGACGTGCCATCGACATGGTAGGATGGCAGAGTGGCCTTCATTTCCAAACTTGGTAAGGAGGGCACAGAGGGCAGCACACCTTTCAGGTAGGCTGCTCGGTAGAACTGCGCTTCATGCTATCGTGGCAAAATTGGAGCAGCCGCTGGAACAGGGAGGGTATGCTGTGAGCACCTTCTTAGATATGATGGGTGCCTTCAGCACTATCCCTCCAGAAGTCATCTGTCGAGAGGCTTCGAGGTATGACGTGCCAGACCAGCTAGTACGATGGATAGGAAGCATGCCTAGTAAGAGGAATAGCGCCACGGGAGTGCCCACGAGGGGGTGTCCTGTCACTCCTCCTGTAGTGCATTGCATTGGATGGCCTCCTGCGTAGGCTCAATAAAGAAGGGTATTATACCCAGGGATACGCGGATGATTTTGTATTCCTAGTCAGGGGGGCTCATCTGGAAACGTTGATGCGTCTTACGAGGTCGGCGCTGCGCATCGTACAAAATGCCGAAAGATGACGCGAATTACCTTGAAACTCAATGCAGGAAGTTTGTCATGGCATTTTGGATATGCAGAAAAGTCCTGGTCGTCCTTCGCTGTGCTGAGACATTATTAGAAGAAAACGCTGCTGGCAGGCAGATTACAATATACTTGGGCAGCCAAGCGACATTAAATGCAGTTCGAAAACCAGACATCAGAGCTGGCCCTCATATGGGGGTTGGGTCACACAGGGATCAAGGGCAACAAAAAGGCAGACCAGTTGGCAAAATGCGGCGCAGCAAGTGGATACATAGGACCGAAACCGGTACTGAGACTAGCGTCTTGCTGCATCGGCATGGCCATCAAAACCTGGATCCGGACAAAGTACTGGGATTGCAAAGAACAAAACAAGGGTTATCACACGCGCAAAATGCGATACAACCACGCGACAGAGGGCAGAAAATGCGGCAAGCATGATGCAAGATCATTACCTGTCTTATGCCAGTACCCGAAATTAGATAGGCTCAGGCAAGAAACCCTTTGGGCCCAT
The DNA here is from genome assembly GCA_932195095.1 of Andricus curvator. Taxonomy (NCBI): domain Eukaryota; kingdom Metazoa; phylum Arthropoda; class Insecta; order Hymenoptera; family Cynipidae; genus Andricus; species Andricus curvator. The sequence continues at coordinate 155,007 of CAKNYM010000239.1, read as the reverse complement.
TTTATGTAACCTGAGGCAATTATAATGCGACCAGTGGCTGACATACTAGGCTTTACCAACAGGTCTGGTGTCAACTACTGAGAGCGAATAGTTAAGGGTGTGGCGCAATAGGCTTGCTTCTTGAGCGCCAGGGGAGCAGTTTATCCGGTCCCGAAGTCTAAATTAAAATTCTTTACGGAATTCCCCTGTTCTAATGTGAAAATTATAATTCTTTACGGAAATTCCCTGCTCCAAGTCACAGTTACATTTATTTCCAAAAATTCCCTGTTCCAAGTCAGCATGATATAGTTTCAAATTCTAGCAATTTTTTATTTGTAAAAAAAAAGAATTTATGAATTTAAAAAAATTCTGGTTTGGAACAAGCATTTTTTCAATCCGATAAATTCTGACTTGAAATAGGGATTATTTTTATAAATTTTAAGTTGAAACCTAAACAATTTGATATTTCGAAGCAGTACTTTGTATTTACTATTTGTGTCGTAATTTGTACTTAAATTAAAATGTATTATTACAAATGAAAGTTTCATTATGTAAATGGTATTAGAATTTCTGTTTCATTAAATTATTTTGCGTCTTTGCCTAAAATAAAAGCATTTTGTGATGCAGTGTACATGCGATTTTTGCAGCGCACAATCACACTTAAAAATCGTTTTTTGAAATGGAAGTAAAAATGAGCAAATATGAGCAAATATGAGGAAGATGATCTATTCTGAAATGACCCCTCTGGCAATTAAAACATAGTATATTTCGATACGAGAGGCCAAACGGGCCTACGGCTAGGCTTCGTTCGCCTCCGCCTCGCCTCGGGTTCACGCGGCTCCTTCACACGAACAGTGACCAAATTGCCCTGGGTCTGCAATTGGGTCTGGGGCGAAGCCCCAGCGGGGCCGAGGGGCAAGACAAAAAATATCTCCCAAAATTTTTATCTTTTCTGAAAATAAAAGAAAACATAATTCGTCGCATGTTGTCTGCTTCCTCTATCATTTTTTGTAGGTCAACGAAACTTGCAATGCTGTCTTCGTCAGCGATATTCATTTCTATGATTTTTTTGCTGTTTGCACCTTAGCTTGTAATAAACTCTTTAATCTCTTCATGCAATGAATTACTTGAAAGAAAATGAACGAAAACAAACTGTCACTGCTGTCACGAACGAACTAAACCCAACCTCACCCAAAATGATGTTCGCACAGTAACCGCTTACGACGCTAGATGGCCACCGGTGGCCAAAATCTTTTCGTAACCGTGGAGACCATTTTGCTAACCGGTAACAGCGTTTTGGTAATCGATGCTGGGGATTTTGCTCATTGCTTTCGCGCACAGTGCGGAATCGGCCATTTTCGATGTCTGTAAACGGTGGCCAAATGAGGGTTTTGCATGTATGTGTAAAGAAAAAGAATGTTCAAATTGAAACAAATTCTGACTTGGAACAAGGAATTTTTAAAATCTAACGAATTCTGACTTGGAACAGTCATTCTTTTTTAATTCCTTTCTTATAATCCTGAATAAAAAGAATTCGTTTCCAATACTCCCGTTCCATGTCAAAAATGCCCTGTTCAAAGTCAATAGTGATACCGAAAAAACGATTTTTTCGAATACTCGGGCTAGAATAAAACAAAAATTTTCACACAAAAGTATCCTGTTTTTAATCAAATCTGTATGCGGAGTGAAGAATTGGCTAATTTCAAAAGTTTTCTCTGCTAGTGACAGAATGTGGTATAATTCCTATTCCATGGAATTTCTTAGTGAAATGAATCTTCAACAACGCAGTCAAAATTGAACAAATCTAGAGAAAATTATTTAAAACTGTACATTTTGTATTGTAAATTATTTTTATTTTTATTCCTTGAAATCCGTTGAAAAAAAGCCAACCGCCGCTATAAATAATATCAAAACACGGTATTTTCTCTCGAGATTTTACTTCTTTATATTGTTTACAAGTTTTTTGAATAATTATACAATTATAAATAATACAAGTTTTCCTTTCCGTCTGATCAGACAATGTAGACAAGTTGTTTATTTATTGCTACAATTATTTAAAAAAATAAGAAAAAGGTTTCAGGCTTTTAAACATTTCTACACTTTCAGATTATTTTGTAATATTCTTAATAAGTGAGTAGAATACAAAACAAAGCTCAGAGGATAAAAATGGTATTTTATTTTGTATAACAACAGGTTGTTTCTAAGTCAGATATCACATTTCCATCATGAACGTATCTTCGCGAAATCTGATTTTATATATGGTAAGAGCAACGGTTATTGGCACCTTGAAGGAAAGTTAGAATTTAGGAAATAAATGAGCACATAAAATATTAAATTGTAAGATAGTTATAATTATTATACGTTAAAACATTGTTTGCGAGCAAATTTTTGCATCTGCAAATATGCACTAATTTTTCCTTTAATAAGATAAATTTTGTGTTTTATGTTTTCCTTTTTGAAAAAGCCGATGTATTTGACAGATGCTGTAAAGGTTTAGCCATGCCCCATGCATTCTTCGGTGTACGGGTTTCTTTCGTCAGGCATAACACTTTATAAATGTTAGTAATTTTCTAATTTTCTGATTTAAATGAGCAAAATATAGAAATAAACTAAATTAGGATATCTTTCTTAAATTTCTTCAAAATAAATTGCCCAGCAATTGAACAAAAATTGTTCCTGCTATACTCATGAAATTCTGCCTTAACATTTAAAAGACTGTACAACAATATTATTAAGTATAATACGTAAGAAGATAATATAATAAAATAAAATAATAAAATATGGACAAAAAATAAAGCAGATTCACTTGTTTGTAACGTTGCTATAACCAAATTAAAAAACCTCCCCAGCTAAAGATTTTCTTTAGGAAGCCCGACAAGTTCTTTGCACCCTAAAAAGTAAAGTGAATTTCATGTTTCACAACTGAATTTGGCATTATTTTCCATGTCATATATATCTCGTTATACGCAAAAATGATATTATTATTAAAATAATATTAGTAAAATACTACAAATGTTATAATTTTCTTGAAATTTAACGAAAATTAGAGGGGACGCTGTTACCCTACACCAATATTTTTTGTTGTTATCAGCCTGCATCATGCGCACTTGATCGAAGGTTTAACATTTTTTCAAATTGAATTATTGATTTAGCCGTAGAGAATCGTATTTTGCAACTATCACGCTAAAATACCAATTTAATTGGCGATTGGAGCCTACTGGAACTTCCTCAATTTCTTCTGGGGTCAAGACTGAAACCTCGCCGCTTCCTATGTTAATTTTCGCCCGACACCAACTTCTTTTGTTATGATATATTCTCCTTTTATGATATATTCCCCTAAAAATACCACTAGTCTCCAATATTGCAAAAACGTCTCCATCAGATGTTGTTAACACAATTTGTTCTTGGACTGGCATTAACACGTATACATTTTGTCTAAGTTGCAGTCGTAGTGGCGAATGGGCATGAAAAGTGTATCTTCGAAATTCGAATCGTCGGTGCGGATTGATATATGGAATAAGCCGAATAAGACCAAGTTGTCCAAGTCCATATCCAAATATCTGAATATCAAGAATTCTGCTAAGAGAAAGGCTGGTAGGAGGAGACCTGGACCTGGCACGTTCAGGAGGCTCGGACTCGTCAGGAAACTGAGGTATGCTGCGAGAAGAAGAAGCGGAAGACGGATGAAGACCCAGATGCAGGTAGGGAGTATCAGGCGATTCGCCGTCAGTGTCATGGCCGGACTGTGAACTTAATTCTGTTAGAAGAAATATAAGTTTAATTTCTTTCAAAGGAGATACTTGTATGTTGGGATACATTGAATCCCTTATGACAATATTGTTTCATTTAAAATTATTTTGTAAAGAAAGTAATAAGCTCTAATGCACATACGCGGCGGTATTTCGGGTGCACATAAAAGTAATAAATGCGAAAACACAAGCGAGAGTTGAGTAACGAAGCTACTTTTCAGCTTGAGATCGATATAACCTATAACCCTAGAACCCATAACCTCAAAATTTATAACCTCAAAACTCATAAATCTCAAATCCCAATAAACTACAAACCCAAAATGCAGCAAAAAAAAACGAAAAAACTTACACGCAGATTTCAAACCTCAATCTCGGAGAGTTTTAGCTTTATAATTCCAAACCTCCGTCCATCATAACCACAAAACCCGTAAGCTCCATAAACCTGAAGTCCCATAACACTTTTAAGGCAAGATTAGAGTTCCAGCCACTTAAGGCAAGATTTAGTGGTGATCCAGCCACTTAAGGCTGATCTTGCCTTAAGTGTCTGAAACTCTAATCTTACCTTAAGTGTTATGGGACTTCAGGGTTATGAAGCTTATGGGTTTTGAGGTTATGAAGCGATGGACGTATGGAATCATTAAGTTAAAACTCTCCGAGATTGAGGTTTGAAATTTTCGTCTAAGTTCTTTCGTTTTTTTGCTGCATTTTGGGTTTGTAGTTTATTAGGATTTGATATTTATGAGTTTTGAGGTTATACATTTTGAGGTTATGGGTTTTAGGGTTATAGGTTATATCGATCTCAAGGTTATTGAGCTTTGAATGTAACACATGGGTCATTAAGTCCCGGGACTGACACACATATGGCGCCGCCAATGACATACCTCTTTGTTTTTCGGTAGTACCAACCTTCACAAGATACGTGTAAAAATTTGATAATATTCGGTTCAGTCGTTGTCGAGATATTGAAAGTTAAGTGACGCTACATTTGTTTTTATTTAAACAATGGATAAAAACGAGTTTGGTGTGTTAATCAAACACTGTTTTTTAATGGGGAAAAATACCGTTCAAGCTCAGAAATGGCTTGGAAAGTGTTACCGGGAAAAGTGCCCATCGAAAACAACCATTTGCCGACGGTGTGCAGATTTTAAACGCGGTCGAACAACCACCAAAGACGCGGAGCGCCCAGGTCGTCCGATTGAGGTGGCAACGCCCGAAAACATCCAAAAAATTAGGAAAATTATTTTGTCCGATCGTAAAGTGAAGTTGCAAGAGATAGCTGACATCCTAGAGATGTCAAAATGCACCATGTTCAAAATTGTGCATGAAAATTGCGTATGACAAAATTTTTTTCCAAGTGGGTGCCGCGTTTGCGTTGCCACCTCAATTGGACGACCTGGGCGCTCCGCGTCTTTGGTGTTTATTAGACCGCATTTAAAATCTGCATACCATCGGAAAATGGTTGTTTTCGATGGGCACTTTTCTCGGTAACACTTTTCAAGCCATTGCTGAGCTTGAACGGTATTTTTCCCCATTAAAAAACAGTGATTAACACACACAACTCGTTTGTATCCATTGTTTAAACAAGAACAAATGTAGCGTCACTTAACCTTCAATATCTCGACAACGACTGAACCGAATCTCATGAAATTTTTACACGTTTCTTTTGAAGGTTGGTACTACCGAAAAGCAAAGTGGCATAGCATTGGCGGCGCCATATATGTGTCAGTCCCGGGACTTAATGACCCATGCGTTATAGGGTTACATGCCTTAAGGGTTGATATTGTTGGGTTTTATAGATTCATGCTGTGGCTTGAGGTTAGAAAAAAACGCTGACGTGATGGGGCAAAACAGGTTGCGGATTCGGTTCCAGTGACCCAAAAATAATATAATCCACGTAGTCTAGTTTAAGGAACCCTCCACTGTTTTGATTTGCGGTCCTGTGTAATTGAGGAAATTTTTTGATCTTCTAGGACATATGTGCGCGTGCTCTCTTGAGAGGGTACATTCTGTGCACGTCAGAATCCAGATGTGTACATATGGACGTGCAGTTACTTACGTGTAAAATTTCTCAAAGCAAATACGCGAATTCTGGATTTCCTTGGGATAAATTCAGATTCAATTCGTACTCATTTTGGACAAACACAGATAGAGTTTGAAAAAAACAGAAATTGGGATAGAATGGGGACTAAATCGGACAAATTTTTATTTGCGGAATGCCGAAAATTTTTAAAAAAATAATCATAGATGCATTATATTATTATATTTACCAATAGAATTAATAATAACTGCGAAGAATAAGACCAGAGTATACACTTTTATCATCTTTTCTAATAACAGGACAAACTGGAATCCACAGTGTAAGTGATAAGTATTCTTGTCCTTTATTAGAGTAAATACAACCTGACGCTTATCTGACTGAAATTATCTTTAGAGATTATTATCGTACGAGATTGTGTTCATATTTCATTAGTCAGTTTCATGGAAAAGAATGGTTTATTAAGTTCGTTAAATCTAACGTCACATTTTATATAATCTTGTACGGTTTTAAGAATGGCGGTATTTACATGGAACATTGACGTAGCGTCTGCTATAACGACCCATTTTAAATTTCGAAAAAATAATGTAAATTCTACAAAAAATGTATATTGTATTATATCAATTTATTATCATTCCTGATTATCATTCTCAGTATTGGCAATTGAAAAATATTTTGCAATTTTTTTTACACGGTTAAAATTTAAAAAATCCGGCTTCATTTGGAAATCTTGATATAATAATCAGAATAATTTATGTAGACTGTGATATTATATATTTTTAATTCTTATATTTTTGGCAAAGCTATCCATTTGGCAAGAAAATAAATGCCAAATCTCAAAGTAGAACCCTTTTGCAACAACACAGCGTTTGCCGCGATTCTGCCAATCACGGAAGGCCCTCTCGAACGCAGAAACCGGAATGAACTTTATCTCCCTCGTCACGGCCTCTTGAATGGCCTGGACCGGGCCGTGATGCCATCCTTTCATAACCCATTTGAGTCGGAGGAAGAGGAAGAAGTCAGGGGGAGCGACATCTGGGCTTTACGGTGGCAGGGGAAGCGTTGGAACACTGTGTTTAGCAAGCTAATCCATGTCAGCAAAAGCGGTTTGGCTCGGCGCATTGTCATTTTCACCATGACAATGCGCCCAATTCAGAGAATTGCAGGAATTCAGAGCATTCAAGGAATTCGGAGAATTCAATATTCCACTCAGAACTGAATCCTTTCACAGGAAACTCTACCACAAACGCCCAAAACTCTTTTGACTTTATCAAAAAGATACAACAGATTCACATTCAATCCCAAGACGTCCTAGCGAGTTTCGTTGTAGTATCTCTCTTTACGAAAGTACCAATTTCTGATACAATCGATATTATTAGATTACTTGCAAACTTCCCCTCCGATCTCATACCTTTGATAGAACAATAACCAATTCTACGAACAAACCTCAGGAGCAGCAATGGGATCTCCAATCTTACCTGTAATAGACAACATCTTCATGGAACATCTAAAAACGAAAATCTTCAACCAATCGAAGCTTAAACCGGAATTTTGGTGCCGTTACGTTGAGGATACTTTTGTCATCTGCAGGCATGGACTAGATGAACTACACAAGGTTTCCGATTCCATCAATCGATTGCACCCTAATATCCAGTTCAACATGAAAATTAAACAAAACGGAAAATTGCCTTTCTTGGACGTACTAGTTTACAAAATATCTGATAACAGATACCTATATGCCTCCTCTCACCATCACCCATCTCAAAAGCAATCAGTCATCAACTCCCTTGTATACAGAGCTGTCTCCATAACAAGCAAACAAAGGGAGAGAAAAACGACCACCATCCTATCCTACATGGATGTAGGATATGATAGGTATCACAGAACAAATAGGAAGAATTCTCAACAAAGACAACATATAAAATCTTTTTTTTCTGTGGCAAAGTCTATATTGGAGAAACCGGGAGAGCGGTGAGCCAACGTGTAAAGGAACATAAGAGTAAAGTCAGGTTAAAACATTTCACGCAATCATCACTAGCTGAGCATCATATCGAAACAGCACGTAGCATTTTATTTGACAAAACAACCGTCATCACAGGAACATACAATCATTTTTCAGAGAAGGGGAAGGGATTTCGGAGGGATTCTGGATGGACAGGGGGTTAAGGCAAGGATGTCCGCTTAGTCCAACGGTTTTTGCGATTTTAATTGCGGATATGGAAAGTGAGCTGGAGGCCGGGGTGGTAGGAGAAGTCAGGATAGGAGGGATTAGAATTTGGGTACTAGCGTATGCAGATGACATAGTGTTTCTGGCAAGAAGCGAGGAGACCTTAAAGGAGATGATGAAGAGGTTGAGAAGATACCTGGATAAGAACAGGTTAGAGCTGAATGCGGAAAAGTCCAAGGTTATGGTGTTCAGAAAAGGAGGTGGAAGGGATAAGGAAGGGGAGTGGAAGTGGAAGGGAAAGGTGGTGCAGGAGTTGAAAGAGTTTGCGTACCTGGGCTTCTTGTTTCGGAGGAATGGGGTAGTGGATGGTCACATAAAAGAGAGAGTGAGGAGGGCAAATGTGGTGATGAGGCAGGTGTGGGGGATGGGAGAGAAGTTATTCGCAGATGATTTTGGAAGGAGAATGAAATTGTTTGACTCACTAGTGATGAGTGTGCTATTGTGTCGATTGATGGTGAGGGGGTGGAAGGAAAGCGAAGAGGTAAATAGGACACAGGAGAGGTATGTAAAGTGGAAACTGGTGTTGGCAAGGAACAACCCTAATTATATTGCCAGGAGGGAGACGGGGAGAACGAGTGTAGGGATTCTAGCGGGGAGTCGGGTGTGTAAATATGAGGAGAAATTTCGCGAAGAGGAGGGAAGTAAGCTGTTTAGGGAGTGTTGGTGGGAGAAGGAGAACATGAGAGGGGGTGGGAAGATGGAGGTTGAAAGGCAAAGGTATTTTAGAACGAATGGACTGCAGATGGATGAAGTGAGAAGGATGCACGAGGAAGGAAGGAAGGTATATGAGTTGGTTAAGAAAAACGGCATGGAGAGGGATAAGACAGCAGGGGAAGACAAAATAAGGGAGTCAGGTTCAACGGGAACTATGTGTGGATGGAGGGAAGTCAGGAGCTTATAGCGAGGATGAGATATGGGTGCATGGAGGGTTTTAATAGGTTCTGGCTCTCTAGGGAGAGGAGTATGTGTGAACTGTGTGGGAAGGGGAATGCAAGAGTGGAGCACTGGTTGAAGGAGTGCGTAGAGATGGAAAAGAGCATGGGTGAAGGGAGTGTTGGGTAAGATGCAGAAGAAGAGAAGGGAGGAGGAAGAGGAATGGAGAAGAAAAGATTGTAAATAGGAGAGGAATTAGATATAAGTAATTTGTAAATATTGTAAATAGTAGATAAGTATTAGGTATTAGCCGCGGAAGCAGACTCTGGCAATGCGAGAAAGTAGGGAAATACGAGAGAGGCGAGGCGAAGCGAGAAAGGCAAGGCGATAAGAGCGTGCCGTCTTAGAGATACGGTATGGATGGACGTTAGTTTTAAGGGTTAGTTATAAGAAAATTCTGTAAAAAATGGAAGTGTAGGCAGGTCAATAATTTTCCAAGAAAACATAGAGAAGCAATGAAAATCTTAAAACACCCTAATATCATCAATAGAGACAATAGATATAATACCAAGCCGATTTGGCTTCCGTTCTCCCGGTTTTTTTTTTTTTGTTTTTTTTTTAAGACTTGATTGGCCAATCTAGTTCGACCAGTCAGTTTAGCCCTGTCATGGATCGCCCCTCACAAATTGACGAAAAATAAGGCAAAATAATTAAATCGAGAGGTTCATTATATCAATATTGAATATAAATGCAAATCTAAGTGACATTACTTATATTATGGTGATGTAAATAACTGAAAAAAATTGTTCATTTATATTTTTTAAGGAAATATCCATATTGATTTCAAGGATTATTTAAAGAACCCATAATCTTATTCAGTGCAGAAATTTCTCTACTTAGCTCCATTTGAAAAGTGTCGCCGACAAGGGCTTAACCAGTATTTCTATTTGGACTAAAAGATGTTAAATTATAATCGAGTATTAATAAGCCTTTGAGATATGGATATTTTTTATTATTGACAAAGATACTCTCGTTGATCGATCCAAGTAATTATTAGATGACATCTATATACATGAATGATATTAGTCATTTTGTTTGAGGGAATTGAGCGAGCCTTGCTATAATAGGCCAGTGAACGAAGAACTTTTGATATAGATTGAATAATGGATAAACAATTTATATTGAAAAATGGCGGCGATTATCAGTTTTTCGAGTTAATCTCGGAAACAGTTAATTTTAGCAAAATCGAGGTTCTATAGAAAAATGTGAAAAATTCTTTCCTCTATAAAAAAGACTGTTCACTTTTTTACATCAAAATAATGGTTTGCTCAGAAAATAGAAAAAAACTACTTATTTTTTGTGGTTTACACTAGTACACGTGTCAGCTACAGTTATCCAAGAAGAAGTCCAAAATATAGAATTGATCATGATTAAGGACTACCTGTCACGCAGTGTATGCGAAATTGCAATTTTTATTATTCGAAAAAGGTATTTTATGTAGCTATGTGAAAAATACTTTGAAATAGGAAAATTGGGGAGGCCCCCGCAGGTACTAAGTATGTTTTTATGACGAGAGGCAAAAAAGTAACCCCTTGCAATGTGATCCGCAGGCCAGGGAAGGGATAGAATCCCTTCTTCACTGTGTCATGAAGCACAGCAATACACTGTCAACTTTACCTTAATATTTCTACAGTTTCGTTTTCTTACGAAATAATTGATTAATGAACGAAATTTACATTTTCATTTTGCATATTTTGATAACTATTCTCTCTGGGGGCTATCTGTTGAGTTCGTCAGTATATTTCATAGTAGACTCAGTCATCTCGGCATCGTAAAAGTTGTTTTTTTTTGGTTCAGAATAAAATCTCAATAATGTCGATTTTTGTACAGATATTGCGAATAGTCTTACTAATAGCATGTAAAAAATCGAACATTCTCAGACTGAATTGTAAGCAAATGGATAGGTCTAATAATGCACCTTGTAAAACTGTACAAGAAATGAGAACACTATTTTCAACTGATGTTCACTGATCAGGCACCATGTGTGCAGGAGTGGCCTGGGCTGAAGGGACAATGAATCCTTTTTCCTATTTTCTAAGCAAACTATTGTTTTTATATGAAAAATGAAAATAACCTTTTTTACAGTGAAAAAAAATCTGCACATTTTAATAGAGAACCTTAATCGTATTAAAATAAGCCGTTTCCGAAATAAACTCGAAAAACACACAATAGCTGTTATTTTTAATATGAAAGGTTTAACCATTGTTCATTTGATCTACATTTTTTATAGAATCATTAACGGCCTATAGAGAAGGGGTTCTGTTAATATTCAGCCTGTTGCCATTTTTTATCCTATATAAAACCCTTCCTTGCCTGGCCTAATAAGTCTGGATTTCACTAAAGGTAACTTGTTACGCGTGACTATTAACCAAACCTACGTATTTTTCCTCTATTATTCTATTATATTTTTAGGTTCATTGTAATTCAACGATTATCCTCAATGAAGCAATACTTTAATTAAAAAAATGACTATATTATGAATTAAGAAACATCGTCACGAAACTTGCCTTAGATAAAGTTGCACATAAAGTTAAAATTCCTGTATGTAATCATATCATTTATTTATTTCTTTAATTCAGTTGGAAAAATCTTATTTATATCAAATATTGTGTTTGTTCTGATTTTTGAATTTTAAAAAAGCTCGCTACCCGCGGGAGTTCTTAGGCCTGCTCACCGTGGCCAGGTCCGAAATCGCCTTCTTCCTTATTAAATTTAGGGTGCAAATATAGTAAGAAATCTTAAAGAATATAGCAGAATAAATTGCTCAGTATTGCTGAGCTTACAGTTACTTACAGTTACTTACAGTTCAAACGAATATTTCTTAGCAATTAAAAAAACCACTTTGTAAAAAATAATTATTAAACTGAATTAATATAGGTCATATTATTTATTTGAATAAGTGAATATGATTTGCTTTATAGTTTTCCTTAATAATAATACGTGTAGATTTTTTCAGATTTCGTAATATTCTTAACGAGTGAAAAAAATACCAAAAAAGCTTACAGGATTGCCATATTTCAGATACCATATTTCTATAATGAATGAATCTTCGTAAAATTTAATTTTGTATAGGAAATAAACCAACCAATATAATAACCAATAGAATAACTAACTACAGCTTAGTTATCAGTCTGCATCATGCGCAGTTGACTGAAAGTTTTACATTTTTTGAAATTGAATCATTGATTTAGCTGTAAAGAATTGTGGTTTGAAACTACTACGTTAAAATACCAATTTAATTGGCGGTGGCAGCCTACAGGAACAGCCTCGATTTCTTCTGGGGTTAAGTGCGAAACTTCGCCGCTTCCTATGTTAATTTTTGCCCGATACCATCTTCTTTTGGAATGATATATTCCTTTAAGAAAACCACTAGTCTCCAATATTGCAAAAACGTCACCATTAGACGTTGTTAACACAATTTGTTCTCGGTTTGGGATTAAATTATAGGCATTTTCTCCTCGCATTCGAAGTTTCAAATCGGGATGAAAAGTGTATTTTCGAAATTCGAATCGCCAGTGAGGATTGCTATTTGGAATAAGCCGAATAAGACCAAGTTGTCCAAGTCCATATCCAAGTACCTGAATATCAAGAGTTCTGATAAGGGAATGGCTGGCAGGAGGAGACCTGGATCTGAAACGTAGAGACGGCTGTGGCTCGGCACGACACTGAGGTATACGACGAGAAGAAGAACTCCGGGAACGACCCGGGCGGAGAATATCAGTCCAATTACCATTAGGGTTACGTTCAGCCTGTGAACTTAATTCTGCAAGAAGAAATATAGGTTTAATATGTTTAAAAGGACATACTTGTATTTTGGTATATCATGAATTTCTTATACCAATATTGGTTACGAAGTGTCTCGTCATCCCGAAATTCGGGATGAGTAGTCAAATATTTTTCATCAGCTTGGCTAGTCGTCCCGAATTTTCGGGACGACTAGTCCATCCCCTTCTCCAACTCCCCCAATTTTTCGGGATGACTAGACACAGCCTATTGTTTAATATCAAACTATATTGTAAAAGAGTAATGCGCTTTTATACACACATGCGGCAGAATTTTGGGAGACCAATAAAATAAAAAAATACAAAAAGAATCAATCGATAACTTTCCGTTTGTTATCCGATGTGTATTGAGTTGTTCAAAATTCTTTTGATAATTCTGGAAAGTTTGCGATATCCCTAAATGAGGAAGGAAAGATTTAGGATTAATATATGTTTTGCATTGTCTGATGCATGGCGTATTATTCCCATCTTTAAAAAAGGCGATAAAACGAACTGTAACAATTATCGGGGAATTTCACTTGTTCCTTCGTGCTATAAGATCTTGTCCAATGTAATCTTAAGTAGACTAACTCCTTTTGCCGAGGAAATCATTGGGGATTACCAGTGTGTATTCCGCCGAAACCGATCTACAAGCGATCAAATGTTTACAATTAGACAAGTGTTAGAAAAGAAATGGGAATTTAATGAAGTAGTGCATCAGCTATTTATCGATTTCAAAAAAGCTTACGACTCTATTATACGCGCACGAATGTACTGGATCCTAGATTTCTTGGGTGTACCAAGAAAATTAGTTAGACTTATCGAAATTTGCTTAAGCGGCAGTAGGGGTAAAATACGTGTAAACGGAAGTTTATCTGAAGAGTTTTCGATCCGTATTGACCTGAAACAGAGCGATGCACTTTCGTGCGCCCATTTCAACTTATTTTTAGAATACGTGGCCAGACAAGTGCAAGCGAATCCGACCGGTGCTACCCTCAATGGGATAATACAAATTCTTGGGTATGCGGATGATCTCGACTTACTAGGGGATGATAAAGAGACCGTAGCTGAAAATGCCGAAATCTTGATCACAAAAGTCAAAGATATTGGTTTGGAAGTTAGCGAATCGAAGACAAAATATATGACCGTCGCCAGATCCGAACAAAGTAATGTAGGCGGGGATCTAATGGCCGGAAATATGAAATTCGAAAGGGTTAACGAGTTTAAATACATCGGGTCTATTATAACTAGCGAAAATAACATTAGAACGGAAATCAACGCCCGGCTGCACGCTGGCAATGGGTGATATTATGCAGCAAACACGCTACTAAAATCGCGATTGCTATCTAGATACATCAAAGTAAGAATTTACAAAACGATAATAATGTCGGTCGTCATGTACGGATATGAAACGTGGGCGCTGACGAAGGGAGTGGAGAATAGGTTCAGAGTTTTCGAAAATAAAGTACTTAGAAAAATGTATGATCCAAAGAGGGACGAAGAGACTGGTGAATGGAGAAAACTGCATAATGATGAGCTGCATGCTCTCTACGGGTCAGCAAATATTAATAGAGTTATGAAAGCGCGTAAATTAAGATGGGGAAGGCATGTAGCAAGAATGGGCAATGAAAGAACAGTGGCGCAAGTTTTAAGAGGGAAACCGACTGGTAAGAGACCTCTAGGCAGACCGAGAAACAGATGGGAGAAAAATGTAAGGGATGATCTAAAAGAACTAGGACATGATTGCTTAAACTGGATGGAGGATGCACAGGATAGAGATGCGTGGCGGTTTCGGGTAGATGAGGCAATGAACTTTCGAGTTGGAATTGCTAATCGATAATAATAATAATTTTCTGATGCATTGCGAGTTGGCAAGAAACTCATTTTTCCCCGTCAGTATAATAATTTAGGCAATTTGTTGATCGCCCAGATTTTAAATGTACCATCTGTGTATCTTCTGTACACGCACTCCAATGAGAGAGTACCATTTGCACACGTCAGAATGTAGACGTACACATACGGACGTAGCCGGTTATGCACGGGTGAAATTTCTCCAAGAAAATGCGTACCCTTCCCTTTTATGATGCACACACTCTGGTTTCCCCCGAAGTAAATTCAGATTCACTTTGTACTCATTTTGGACAAACACAGATACAGGTTCGAAGAAAGAAGAGTTGGGAAGGCTTGCGGATTAAATCGGACAAATTCTTATTTCAGGAAAGCCGACAAATGCTTTAACAATAATTATAGGTCTATTCTATTATTATATTTACCAATATAATTAATATTAACCGCGAAGGATAAGATCAGATTATAAACGATCCTCATCTTTTCTAATTAGAGGACACACTGTAGTCAACAGTGTAAATAATAAGTATTCTGTTTCTTTATCAGAGCTTGTCCTTCTCAGATTATCTTTAGTGATTATTGTCGTACGAGATTCTACTTATATTTAATTAGGAAGTTTCAAGAAAAAAGAACTCACTACGTTCGATTTCGTCTTATTTGGGCGGATTAACAAAAAATCCGGTTTCATTTAAAAATCTTAAGTAATATAATAATAAGGATAATTTATAATAGCTGTAATATTATATTTTCTAATTTTTATATTTTTTAAATGCTATTCTACCGATTTGGTAAGAAAATAAATGTCAAATCTCGACTTAATTTTTACCTTTTGAAATTTAGAAAAAAAAAATTTTTAATTATGTAATTATACAAAATTTAAAAATGAATCAACTTTAGTTGGAGTTATGAAAAAACGACGTCCGCAACATAAATTAACGAAACTGAATCCAATGTAAATTGGATTTTTTATGATAAAAATCGCAACAAATTCCAATATTTATACATAAAAAAGCGACACTATTAAATAAAAATGCTTTTATAAAAAAGATGGGAATTTAAAATATATAATTGTACCTGTGTAAATATTATATTACCCATGCAAGTTATATTTCACATTGTGATAATGAAATAACCTGCATAGTGTAGGAAGTGATCCTCATATATGTTTATATTAAATTCACTTCTCTTGTAGAAGTGCTAGTGTTTCGTTGTTGTTTCAATTGTTTCATTGAACCCTCTCGGCTATGAGAATCTCACAACACTACATTTGTTTAAGCATCTAACCGTTTGGTTGTGTGTGATGAATTTAGCGCCTTAGACAAATATATAATTCTGACTTTCTGAAATAAGTCATCTTCTCAAATCCCTGCAAAAAAATTCCAATTAAAATGAATTGGATATATTGAAATGATTATGCGCAATCGAAAGCAATAGAAATGCTTCCTTGTGATTTGATTTTAACTGTAAAAATAGTGATACTGAAGAAAATATATTCTTCACCTGAAAATATTACTTTCTCGTATAGCTATATGAGCAGAAAACGCAGCTTTGAAATATAAAAACTGTAGATTCAGGGTTCATGCGAAAGATTGACAGTTAACCGATAAAATGCACTAAAGAAACAACGAGTATTCGAGAAATATTGAGATTTTCGACAAAGTATGATTGGAATGTTCAGCCCAACGACCCGAGACAAAAGACTTAAAAATCAGAATTATTATACCAAACATTAGTTTTTAAAAAACTAAAAAACTTTAAATTTTCACTAAAATTTAGGAGAAAAATGTTTTGCATAAATTTGCTATTTCTAGGAAAAACAAATAAACTCTTAAATTTAAACTTAATATAACATTAACGTAATATTGCATGTGTATACTGTATAATTTTAAATAGGTCCACGCTTTTTGGTGCACGCCCAGTTGAAAATCTCAGATTTACAACATATCCTTAAAAATGGCCACATCTCATGGGCTTTATCTTCCTTTCCAGAATGATTAATTTCTATATAATTTTAGTTCCTTTATTATATTTTTCCCACTGCAATATCAATAATCGGTATTAAAAATTAAAAGGTGCATCATCAACTTGTAAAATCTTCGAAGTGATTCGAGGCAGAAAATGAGCTCTGTACAAAAAGTCTCTATCAGAATTCATACTTGGGGTTCCTTGGGAACAATTTATCATTTTGGGTTGCTTTTCATCAGAAGATGTTCCTTTTTGTTGTAGTTCCCTTGGAACCAAACATCGGATCTGATAGAAACCCCCGTTTTTTCTTTGTGCCAATGAAAATCTATTTTGAAAATTCGCTTTGAATTGCAAGTCATTAATTACTGACTTCAAGAAACTTCTTTACAGACTTAGCAAACTATCAACTGCAATGAAACGGTGAACTTTTTCTGCTGCATATATGCAATTCACAGTAATTGCAATTGCAATTCAATTTGACATTGAATAAAATACACCAGGTTTGAATTGAAATGCGCTTCGCCAAAATTTTCCAGCGACAATTTCATTTCACAATTGCAGTCAGTCAGTTTCAGTTGAATATTTATTTGCAGGGCTCTTTTTTGTATTTTATAAGAACGTATTTACGTCTTTTGTCCCACATATTATTATGATCTCGAGGGAATATTTTAAGAAACTATCTCGACTCTTTTGATCTTCCGAAAAATCGGCTCGTTTGAATAGATTTTTTGCGCTTATATATTTTTTTTCAAAAACGGCTAGGGGGTTTTGCTAAATGTTATAATTATAAGAAAATTACAGTGTTACGAACTTCCATTTAAAGTTCGTTCAGGCACACTCTGAATTACAAAAGAACATTCATGTAATGTTTGATTTTAGTGTTCTTTTTTTAAACGTGTCATACTTACCCGTAATTATAGGAAATCTGAAATCGTATGTGTCGCGGAAGAGGGGGCATTTTGAGTCTCGCGCGATATTTTCTGGTTAAAAAAAGCGCACTGCCTTTTTTCCTAGGTGCATAATATACTATTAATGCAATATGTATCTCATTGACAGAGGGTCTAGTACTCGGTTTGGCGCTGTCACCTACGATTAGCTTTGCATCACGAAACCTTATTTTTTGCCGCCAAAAGGCAATGATGGGATCATTCTAATCGTCCAATGGACGCATGTTTTGTTTTTGGGGTGGAGGGGGGGGGGGGAGGTGGTTCGGTAGAACAAGAAAGGGGCATAATCGAGACGGGAAGTGATTATCACGACTTTACGAAATGAATATTCTGTAGATTAATCAATATTCGAGAGACTTGAGTCGAGGAATTGTTTCCTTTTTATGAAAGTTTATATGATTACACTGTCTTTTGAGGAGGAAGAAAGCCTGTCTGGTATAAAAGGAAAAGCAAACGGAAAAATTTGTAAATGAGGAATTACCTTATTTGTCCTGGAGTGGCGCATATGAGAAAAAATCAGTAAGAATTACGGATCTACTTCACTGTAAAAATTAGGAATCGATTTAGAACAAAATTCAGTATACAAAAAGTTCACGCAACAAGACAATCTCGCTACAATTTGATCAGACAATCTGATATAAGAAGCGTGATTTTTGGATCGAAATAGACTCGACTTGACAATTATCTGTCAACAACCAAATGTAATCAAAGAAATGCACAATCTAAAGATGCAAAAGTCCCCTCCAAGTTGAAATGCTGCTGAATTAAAACCAAAAAGGTTTGATCAGAAAAAATTAATAATAGTTTGTCATGCACATTCAAGAAGAGCTCAATATTATGAAAATCATTCGAAAAAAATTGCTTCAGCTGGTTAATCTAGTGGCACCTTTAACTAATAGCCTTCAAACTCGACTGACGAAAAATAGGCTGAACACAGAAGGTGGGTTTTTGAAGTTTTCCTCTCCCCTGGCCAAACTTTCAGGCAAATGCGAGTACTTCTAATCAATTCGGATGTAGCCGCGAGTTATCCCTGGTTGTGATTGAATTCATACAGTGATTCTAAGCCCAACCTAGTAAAGGAATAATTTGCACAGGCTCATACCCAGTGAAGTGGAGTCGTCTGGCGGTATATGTTCTCATGCTACGGGACATAAATGGACAAGACTTATAAGGCAATAATGACCAAAATAATTTTTATAATTCTCCTGCCTATCTGCAAAATTTTTTCTTACTCAATGTTTTTATGTAGCAATGCAAATATGTTCTTACTATATTTATTTTTCAATCACAAAAGGGACCACCTATTTATAAATCGCCTAATTGTACAATATTCTGTGATATTGTAAATTTTTTTGATTTGAAACAATGTTTCCCTTAACTCTAAAATGTTGCATATATCTAATAATAATAATACATTTTTTCAGGGCCGGCTTTGGATAGAAAATCGACTCGGGAAAAATTGTGCTGACAATAGGTTGAGAATAAGGAATTTGAAAGCTTCCAATAGGAAACGTATGATTTTCAACGCTGTTAGAATTATTAAACTTGAAAGGTTCAGAATTTAAAATTCGGAGGATGGTCGTTTTAATAGAGGCAGGAAATCAAAGTTAATGAACCCGAAACGTTTCTCATCAAAACTTTTCACATTCAAACGCTCTTAATGTTTCATTCTTTATGTCCTCGAAACTGTATTTAAATTTTTTTAATGGAAAATGTACGCTTAAAAATGATAACCCAAAATTCTAAAGGAGTGTAATTTCTGCATGATCGACGAAAATAAACAAATGTTCAGTTCCTCAACTCTTTCAAATATACTTACATACACGGCACAATCCTCGAATAATTCTTGCGAAAACATTTCAATATCGATTTTAAAATTCGAAAGTAATGTTCCACTAAAATGGTAAGTACAAAAAAGGCAAATCGACTTAAGGGTACAAGTTATCTCAAGTTCAAAAATGAGCACTGTTAAAAATGATTAATAAAATCGAAGAGAATATTAACATTGTTTGTTGTAAATGATTTAAAAAGAGAACTGAAGGGGAACTTTAGAAAAAAATATTTCAGGTCAAAATTGTTTATTTTATATTACTTATCTTGAGTTTTGTGATCTTGCTTCCTCTTAAGGTGAAAGTTGTCATTCTTCTTTAATTCTAATGTTGTAGGACTCTTGAAAAATTATTCATAAATCTCTTTGGTACGTTTTATGTAGATAAATGTATTCAAGAAAAATATTATTTATAAAATTGACAGTTTTATAATTCCTAAATAAAATTCTTTGAATGAAAATGTACTAAAAAGGTTTGTGGAGATTCTTTCTAGGAGTAAAACGAGCCCTAAAATATTGACATTAAATCAGAAGTTGAGAAGAATGTTTTTAAACAATTATATATACATATCTCGTTATTTGACAATTTGAGTGCCAGGTAATATATTTTTTATTTAGATTCATAATTTATTAGGTCTACAAATTAATCCTCTGCCCCAACTTCTACTGATCATAAATGTACTGCCTTCTTTTTGCATTAAAAAAAACGCAGCTGAAGCAAATGAAATGATTTGATTGGTGAAAACGCCGTATCGTATAGCACATGAAAATAGTGGTTCCAGCGGTTTAGAGAAGGACATTTTAACCTTCAAAGTGACGAGTGCCAGAAAGATGGCAAAAATGTGTCGAAAGTGAAGGAGATTACTTTGTTGTTTGAGTTTGTATTCATTTGTTTATGCATTATAGACCAATCGATACGAAAAAGGCCGAACATTAATTTGTAGAGCTAATATGTAAAGAAACGTCATTACCCCAAAAGTAAAAATGTGAAATTTCTAGGACTCAATATTTGGCCAGTTTTGAAGAAACAACCTTTCAAGTAGGCTGCATCTAGACGTCCGGAAAAACTGGTGGAGCTGGAAAAGTAAATGGACTAGTCATCCCGAAATTTCGAGGCGACTAGCCAAACATATAAAAAATATTGGCCCAATCATCCGGAATTTTCCGGTAATCCAGGCGCAGCGGTAGCGCACTGGATTTGTAGACGTAAGGTTTGGGGCTCAATTCCCGCTGCGTGTAATTTTTTTCAAGTTTCCTTTTTTATTTTCATTTATGAAAATAAATATTAGATTCATATTTTTGCATTATTTTGATTTTTAATTATTGTTATTCCAATTATATTCTTATTTGGAATATGTATACAAACTTTCAACAAAATTATTGAATTAATAACATTCATGGAAAATAAATTTGTTTTGCAAAACAAGTTCGAAAAAGCGAATTGTTTTTTTTTATGAAAGAAAAGAACATTTTAAATGTTTCTTTTTGCATAATTGAATACAAGTTTTTAGGACTCATGCTGCATAATCAAGTTTACGGGATTTTCTCGAGTTCTTGTCTGCAGCTTCTCGTGCTCCTGGCACTTCTTCGTATTTTTCGATTGCAACAGTTCGCTTTTTGGAAGATTTCTGCAATCTTTTTTTCTGCAGCATTTGCTCAATTGTGTGTCTAAAGTGCACTTTCTGTGGATCTTTGATGTGAACAATGTCATCGTTACGAATAACCTATGTGGGTAGCAAAGATCCTTTTCTGCGCACCATTAAGGAATAATATTCAACAGATCTGTGACAGCTTGCTTAATTCATAAGTGCTTCTTTTAGTCCTTTCGCATTTCTTCTTAGTGGGAATTTGCCTTAAAATGTTTGCAAGTTAGCCCTTACAATATTTCGGAATTTGTCAATCGGCCTCTTGAGTATAAACAACTGCCAACTTTTTTACGTTTCATATTCTCGGCACTGTATGTACTTTTCGATTACGTAATCTACTTGAGCATTAGGAGGTATACGCATTTCCGAAAGGCAGCGTTCGCATTTGTACTGCTTGGCAATCTTGTATGCCGTATATCCTCCAAAGTATGCTATAGACATTCCTTCAAAAGTTGCAGATATTTTGCTCAAAGGTGATGATTTTTGTACTTCTGCTGTCTATGTTTCCTGTACTTCCGCTGTCGATATTTTCTTTACTTCCGCTTTCGATGATTCCTTTTCTTCTGCGCTCTTAAAAAATTCGGCTTCTTCGTCATCGTCCTCTTCGTCAACTTCGTCGTCATTCAACTCTTCTGCAAGTTTTTCTTCTTCAGCAATATCATCCTCGTCAAGTTACCAGTTTCCATAAATGCCTTCATCCTTACTGTGTTCTTTTTTTTGGTGCGTCGAAATTCTGCAGTTGCTGATCCATCTCATCCTTTGTGATCGCTGGCAGATAAGAGCCATCGTCGGGAGCAACGTCTCCTCTTCCTGTAAATTTCAGATTCTTAACAGCAACCACGCGACACATCTATAGACTTTTGAAAAAAGAGTTTCCACTGAATCTGTGTTGCAAAATGCAGTCAACAGCTGGAAGTAGGTGTACTTTGAAACCATGTCGCGATAAAGAACAAACAGCACTCAAACAGTCCCTACGATGCCTTCAAAGGTAGGTATCCTTGTGAGCTTTCCAGTTTTTTATCCTTGACGTGCATTCTAGATCCCCAGACTAAAAAGTCCTCCAGGAATTGAATACATCCAGGATGTTTTTCAGATAAAGGCCGCTAATTTGGATCAGAGTCGAAGATGTAGCTACTATTGCAAACATCGGATACAGTGGTCATTTTTTCAAGAAACCAAATGTTATTGTCCGCTGTTTCTGCGGCTAGATCTTTGCTGTCTTGGCCGCTTCCATTGCACATTTCATTTTGTGACGTACAAGTTGGAAAGCCAATCTCGCATTCTGCCATTGAAAATTAGTAGGTGATAAGTGGCAGCTTGTCAAGATCCCATATCTTTGCCACGCATTTACGATGTTTTTCACTTCGGGTACAAAATCATGTACAGCAAGAACTGTTTTATCAACATCTTTGAAAAATGGCTATTCTTCTGTAACTTCTAGTTTCTTATATGCTCCAATGTTAGAACCCCCTTGATCGCAAACAAACATCTTTACATCAGTACCGCTTTCCTCAGCTTTATCAATGCTTTATTGACTACCGCGTGCTATGAAATACAAAATCACACATTGCCATAAATGAAATAGATCTAAGCCATTGAGATACAATGCAGATAATTTATTTGCAAGTTTTTGAATCGTATTCCAAACGTCTCTTTGTGTCCATTTTAGCTGTACATTTTCTTGCACATTCTGGCAACTGTTTTAACTGAATTTTCAGCCTATCCGTAACAGGTTCAAGAAATCTGGGGTAGACCTCTGTTTTGGCTATTCTCTTCTCAATAGTTTTGGAGTGTGGCAACATCAATCCTGCTACCCTCATTCTATCGCAGCTAGCTTCTGAGTGGAAATGCCACTGAGTTGCCAATTCCATCTTGTTTTGACTGAAATTAAAGCAATGGACTGTATTTGAATTTTTCATTCTGTTTTCTGACGGATAGTACTGCACTGGGTTACGTAAAAGAATTTACCACAATTTATTCCATTTAATAAGGTTGACGCCAAAAAGCGCGGTCATTTATTAATTAACAGAAATAAATTACAAGTGCTTAAAATGACTAATCTCGCTGCCAGCAACAGGCGAACTGAACTCAGTGGTAGCCGAAAATTGGAAAGCGACAGCGAGATTGTGTAAATCTGTGAGTGTGTGTATGAGTAATTGAAATAAGACGTGTACGTGTGAATAAGAATATAATGACCAAAGACCGGCCAGAAATGTTATGGTCGACAAATAATTTAACTTCTAATTTAAAAACTGTCGGGTTTATAACAATCAAATCGCTCAATATTTAATGATTACAACTTATAATTGCCTGAAATGATGTAATTTCGTTTGTTTCCAAATTTATATTGATTTATTCGTCAATCCGTATAATATCTTTCTTTTTTGCAGGGCTATCCAATTAGAGTTTTGCAGGGTTTAAATATGGTGATTAATTTTTTCATAGAGTTCTCTAATAAGTAAATTTAAAAAAAATGATAGAACAAAAAAGATTTATTTCATAGAGATTGGCAACTTTTAATGGAATAATTTTGCAATGCAA
The DNA here is from genome assembly GCA_932195095.1 of Andricus curvator. Classification (NCBI taxonomy): domain Eukaryota; kingdom Metazoa; phylum Arthropoda; class Insecta; order Hymenoptera; family Cynipidae; genus Andricus; species Andricus curvator. The sequence goes on along the minus strand of CAKNYM010000239.1, from coordinate 131,548 downwards.
GCAACAATTTGGAGTAAATCAAGTTGCCGAACAGGGATTTGTCATAATTCTTATTTCTTTCGAATTTTCAGGTGACATAACCTCTACTTGTCCTAACCAACAGTTATTATAATTTCTATTATACCGAATCCTCGTTTGGCTTCATTTTCATATTTTCGAATTACTATTCCCCATAATATATATTATTCCTAATTTTAATTTACTACAATTTCTGTTTTGCCTAATTTGTATTTAGAGGGGGGAGGCATAAATATGTTAGGAAAAAGCGTTACGTATTTTTTGAATGGCCCCTTTTCATATTTGACATTTATTCGAATAATCATTTGACATAGTTTACTTTTCCCGAATAACAACATAACCTAGAACTCATTTATACGAATCTCCACTTGTCATAATTTTCACTTGATCGAATTGCCATGTTATAGACATTTCATTATACCTACAGCCCTACAACCAATCAGGATTTTTTATTTGAATTTAGCGCCTTTATTTTAGGTCAAAATGGGCTGTAGGACAAATGAAATTTCTGTGATATGGTAATTCGATTTGGAGGATATTCATGCTTCTCGGATCACAGGGTGTTTTATTTTTTCATATTTGTAATTTTTTTTTGCTACGCCCTACTACTGATATAACCCCTTGTATTAGCCCTTATTTAAAACTCTCTTTCAAATATATTAAATATGTTGATTTTTCATGAATATAGGGTAATTATGGAGGAGTAAATTCTTTCAAATACAATTAGTGTACATACCATATTGAATGAACAAAAATTTTTAATTTTAAACCAAAGAGGCAAATCTTGAAAAAACACGAATTCTTAACTATCTAGTTTTAACAAACACAAATATTTATCCAAAGGCATTAATTTTCTACACAAAAATATGATTTTTGAGCGAACAAATTAATTCTCAACCGAATACTTTAATTTTCTACCAAATTGTTGAATCTTTAACCAAAACAGATTAATTTAGACCCAAGCAGTTGATTTTTTTACAAAAAGGGATGAATTTTCAACTAAGAAGATTAATTCTTAACCAAAAAAGACAAATTTAAAATCAAAGAATTTCCTGTACTTTCCAACAAGTTTTTTCATCACTGTTTGTATTTTTCAAGAATATTTTTTACACCATACAAATACGATACTTAGGAACTAGCAACTTTTTTATTGGCAAATTGCGTGATTACGTTGTCAAAGTCTAAGGAACGGAGTAACTCAGATTCAGACTCTTTCTGCGCTACAGTTGGTCACCGCAATAGTAATGAATATTCTATAGGCAATTTCAACATTCGGAAACACTCAAGACAAATCATTTCTACGGAGAAATCTTAATAGTTCTAATGAAAACTTTTGCTGAATTTGTTTGTTTTGCACATTTTTCTTCTAGCTCAGTTGACAACCTATCTAAAACGACGTTGAAAGTATTGACTCGTAACGCGTTCCGACCCGATAATTGAACTTCACTATCGCTTGTTTCGTCGACACGTAGTTTCCTAATTTTTTCCCGGGACAAATCTGACTCATACAATTGAGTAGTGGATATTTGGAGTGCTTTTTGTTCAAAACTGTCGAATTCATTCCGAGTGCAAGCAACCATTTTTATGAGCCCACGGTACTGATCGATAACCTCAGCAATGCTAATGTCAACTTTTTGCAATTTCTGACTGACAATGTTGATTCTTGAAAGCAAAAAAGACCACAAAACCAGCATAAAAGCAACCTCCAGTTTTTCCAGTTGTTCACGAATACCCTTAGCTTCCTGTTTACTGATCGCATTTTCAGTATCAGTTTTTTCTATCGTTTTCAAAATCTTAACTATGTCCTGAAAATATTGATTTAAAAGCTCAACAGCTTCATCACGAGCAGACAATCTAGTAGTGGACAAAGATGCTAATGTGATTGATTTGGTTTTCATCAGTGGACCTTAAAATTTTCCACCGATGTGTCGAACCAGTGAAAAAATTGTACAATGTTTGAAACACGTTAAAAAATAAAACTGCTTCTGAACAACATTCCACTGCATTAACCCCTACCAAATTCAAAGAGTGAGCAGAACATGGAGCATAAATAGCTCAAACATTGATTTCGCGAATTCGCGCTTGTAAACCCTTGTACATCCCTGAACGATTGCTGGCTTTGTCATAAGATTGACCTCTGCAGTCAATAATTTTCTGGCCGAAAGCCTCCAAAGTAGAAACCGCTGCATCTTCCAATTCTTGGCCCTTATGACCGGGAATCTTAATGAATAACAAAAAACGTTCTATCGGAGTACCATCATCAGTGACATATCTAATTACGAAGGTCAATTGGTCTACTTGTGATACGTCAGGTGTTGAATATACTATGATTGCATAATAATTCGCTTTTTTAATTTCTTCAATTATAGTTTTCGACAACGTTTCCGGCATAAACACAAGCAATTCTTCAAGCGTTGTTTTAGTTAAATAACTAGTACTTCCAGAGCCCTTGTTGACAAATTTCCCTAAGTGATCCTTCATAAAAGGATCAAATTCCGCGAGAAATTCGATCAGCATTAGAAAGTTGCCATTATTCGGTGAGCCTAATGTTTCATCGCTACCTCTAAACCGGAGACCACTCGAAGCTTAAGTTTCTGTGGTTGAAACAACTCTACGTAAAACACTTTTCCAATAATGTCCAATAAGAAATTTCCCCCTCAAGTTGAGAAGTTGAATTGCAATCGATTCTGTTTTGAGTGTTAGCTAATTGCTTCACTTTAAAAACATTTTCTGTATGGCTGCAATAATTCTTATGATCAGAAACACTAGAACCCGCGTGTTTCCAGTCATTGAAACCATTTCTTCCATTGAAAGAACAATCAGGCTCAAATAGAAGGCATGGTACACAAAAAACGATACCTTGCGATTCCGAAAAAACGAGCCAAGAGCGAGATATTTCTTCCCTATTGCGAAGTTTCCTTTTGAACAATCCTCGCTATAGATATCTTGAAACTCCATAGTATCTTCTTTTTGTAATCTCAAAATTGAGGTTTATATTTTGTTTGCATCCATGTATTGCTACATGATGTCGATCGAAATCATTTACCACCCATTCGGCTCAAGAAATATCAAATATTTTTCCCAAAATTTGCCGCCCCCCCCCCTTCTTCCAAAAATTTGACGCCCTGGGCAGTTCCCATAAGTGCCCATGCTTAAATTCGGCCCTTTATACCAGGGATGTAGAGAAAAACGGGCTCAGGTGAATCTACTCTCGGATAGTTCATTTCTACTTTCATCCAGCTAGGAATACCATTTCTGAGGTATGACCAGCGTAGAGTTTCAGAAACAACATGACCACCTGGTTTTTGTAGAAAAATATAGCTACCCTGAAGAATATAAATCTCCTCGCGGTTATAAAATGGTCTCCAACTTCCTAGATGGCTTCCTGTGGCCTCCGTGACATCTATTTTTATAAGAAAAAGTAGAGATTTATCAATTTTATGTACACTGGAAAAATATATGTTAGTAAGATAACATGGACATAGGAAACACGTTTCTAAGCAAGTCATCCCAATTATGGCAAGAGGGGCTGAGTCAACGCTACGGGAAAGAGTTCAATGAGTGGGGGAACCACCATCTTACGATGTTCAACTTCAGTGTGGTGCGAGATTTGAATTTAAATTACTGCTTTGCATGAACAGAGGATGAAGGAAGAATTCTCGCCTCAAATGTAATAATTGAAAACACCTCACAATCAGTTTTCAAACAAATTAATTGCACCAACACCCAAAATTGAAAAATAAATTTAATATATTCTTTCTATCCAACAGTTTGCTGGGGGTCATCGCAAGATGGTGGACTTCCCCTCTTATTGATTCAACCCTGCTGTGACATGCCTAGTCCCGTGTTTCCTATGTCCATGCAATAAAAAGACGAATTTTCAACAAAAGAGTTGAATTTCCTATTAAAACAGATTATTGTTCAATCGCAAACAGTGGCATTTGTAACCAAAAATGATGAATTTTATGCCAAAAGAGACTAATTTTTAACCAGAAATGTTGAATTTTCTGAACGAAAATACGAGTTTTCAACACAAGTGTTAAACTTTCAACTAAGACATGAATCTGTAATCAAAGAAATAAATGTTTACCTTTTGGTTGAAATTCTTTTGAAACCAAATCTTTTTTGGAAAATTTATCTTTTCAGCTTGAAAATTCAACAATTTGAATGAAAGTTTTTTTTCTCTCTTGGTTCAGAAATTGTTCCAGGTTGATAATTTGATTCTTTCGCTGACAGTTGAATTCAACTGTTTTTTATTTAAAATAAAAATAGTTTTTGGTTGATGAATCAATTGATGTATCAATATGTGTCCTTTAGACAATGTATTTTGTTGAAAAAATTTCTTTATTGGTAGAAAATCAACCTTCTTGGTTCAAACTTCGTCTTGTAATAGAAGTTTAATCTTTTTTGGTGAAAACTGCTAATATTTGGTCGAAAATTAATCTTTTTTAGTGAAGGATTCAACTATTTTGTTGGAAATTCGTGTTTTTTGGTTGAATAAAACTGTTTTTTTTTTATTTAAAATTAAACTCTTTTTTTGTTTGAAATATTAAATATTACATATATTATTCGTTGGATATTCAACTATTTGGTTGATAGTTCAACTACTTTGTAAAAAATTAAACTTTTTTGGTTGAAGCTTCATGTATACCATTAAGCCATTTCCCTTTCAGGGTAGGCGTGACACTACACGATTCGGGTAGTGTTTCTAGGTGGATAGTTTTTCTTGTAGTTATAAATAACTACAAGTGTGGGCTCACCACACCCACTATGTGTCAACAACACTCAGTATTCTTGAATGGTCACCCATCCAAGTACTAACCGCGTCCAACGCTGCTTAAATTCAGTGATCTGACGAGAACTGTAAAATATTACATTTTTTCTTTTCAAACTGAATGACCTACGCTTTTACTTACCCAGATAACAATGCATGCGGACGCACATGGGCGCATGGCGTGCAAGCACGATGTGTCGGCAACAATGCAAGCACAGTGACAGCACGTTCTGAGGGTAATAAGTAATCCCGCATAGTGCCCGCACACGGTATGCATGATATGCAGCACAGCGTGCGTCTATCATGCTCGTCAGGTACTTAGGGCAAAATGTCGGCATATAGCGTGCGGTGAAGAGTGCGGCACAAAAAGCGCATTATTACTAAAAACATAATATAGCAGTTGTGTAAAGATAAAACTCTGACCAAATTCGCTTTAAGCATCAAATTTTTGTTATTTTCCAAGTTTATTTTACAGACAAAAAGTCGAAATAAAAGTGAATAATTATTTTTTTTCAAATTAAATAAAGATTTTTTCTTGGGTTTTGGTTTGGAAAATTAGCTTGGAGTAAAAACAAATTTCGAGGCAAATAACCTAAAATAGGTTGCATTCATTCCTAATCTAAAAACTCGAGAGGTTCCAAAGACGGAGTCCGGTAATGTGCGTGGGGTAAGAAGTCGATACTAAAATAGTCTAAGTACCCGAAGTACCCTAAATATCCTAAGTAAACATTTTACGGCCGATGCTAAAAAGTGCTATTTTAGGTATCGTTCGCAGTACCTAAAATCGAACTTGTGATGGCGGTGTGATAACAAAAATTTGAATAAAAAGTTGGTTAAGCATCGATTTTGAAAGTTTCAAATTCAAAAGAGTTCTACTTTGATTGCTTTAATTTTAAATTCAGTTTTGATTATTTCAAATGAATAAATTTTCAGATTTGCGAACCGGGAAAAACCGTGAAATACCTGCAATTTTTATTCTCGGCTAAAATGGGCAACCCTGTATCTTAAATGCATTAAAATATGACAATTTTCAAGTTTATTTATGGCTACAATTCTTTCTACAAATAAAAAATGTCTTCGACTTGTAAATATTTAAGCAATAGCTCAGTATTGCATAGTGCACCAAAAAAGAATACAATGGTACTTGGATATTGAACAAAATACCAAAAACATCTTAGAAGACAAAAACGGTATTTTATTTAATACAATAATATGTGGTTTCCTAAGTCAGATGTGACATTTCCATTATAAATCTATCTTCATAAAATCTGACCTCATATACATCAATACAATTTTTTTTCGCAATTTTCAAAGTATGTTTAATATGATTGTGAAGTTTTAATTTTTTAAGATTTACATTTTTTTAATGAATTATTGGTTTAGATGTAGAGAATCGCAGTTTTCAACTACCTCTAAAAAACTCATGTCGATTGTTTTATACGGGCCTACTGGAACTTCCTCAATTTCTTGTTGGGTCAAGTGCGAAACCTCGCCGCTTCCTATGTATATACCAAAAGCGTCACCATTAGATGTTGTTAGCACAATTTGTTCTCGGATTGGCATTAAATTATAGACATTACTTTCACCCCGCACTCGAATTTTCGAATCGGGATGAAAAGTGTATCCTCGAAATTCGAATCGCCGGTGGGGTTGCTTTTTGGAATAAGCCGGATAAGTCCAAGTTGTCCCAGTCCATATCCAAGTACCTGATAATATTCAGTATTGGAAAAACGAGGCCTGAAAGGAGGAGACCTGGACCTGACACGTGAATGAGTCTCGGGCTCGGCAGGAAACTGAGGTGTGCGAAGAAAAGAAGAAGCAGAAGACGGGCGAATACCACGGCGCAGGTGGGAAGTGCCAGGCGATTCGTCATCAGAGTTATGGCCGGACTGTAAACTTAACTCTGCAAGAAGAAATAAAGGCTTAATTAGTTTTAAAGGACAGACTTGTATGTTGGGTTTTATTTATGTTTGACAGTCCTAATACGAAGATACTTCTTCGTAAGTTAAGTTAGATTACAAAACCAATTATTATTAGTGCTTTACATCTACGCTGACACAACACACACACAGGCAGACATATCTGAGCATAAGGTATATAACTTAAGTTATTTTTCAAATTTCGATTTATTGTTTTTCACACTGTTAATTCTCTCTTTTCATAAAATAAATTTTGTAAATACTTCAAATAGCTATTTATGGACGAGCTGACGCAAATTTTAATTATGTAGAAAAAGATGACGTGCTTTTTAATTATCCGCAAAAATTCGGTAAATATATTTCATGTGACGCACATAGCACGACACATTAGATCCGCTATTTTGAATTTTCAAATTTCGACTGCTGATTTGAAATTCGCGACCCGAAAAATCTCAAGGCAGCAATTTTCAGTAAAAATGGTTTTATTTTTACAATTATGATTCGCCATTTTGAATATTGACATTTTGACTCCGGATTTGAAATCAGCGACTTGAAAAACCTCCTTGGAGCAATGTTCAGTCAAATCGGTTTTATTTTTACAATTGAGATCCGCCATAGTATATTGGATTCACTATTTTGAATTTTGATATTTTGACTTCGGATTTGAAATCAGAGACCCGAAAAATGTCCGTGTAGCAATTTTTAGTCAAATATGTTTGTTTTAAATTATAATGCGCCATATTGAATTCGTCACTTTGAATATTGACATTTTGAGTTCGGGTTTGTAATTAACACAGATGAAAACAAACACAGATGAAGGGTGGACAAAATAGTAACTGGGATCGAATGCAGGTTAAATCGCACTTTTTATTTGCGGAAAGTCGGAAAATATCTTAAATATAAATATAGGTGTATTATATAATTATATTTACCAATAGAATTAAGAATAATCGCGAAGAATAAGACCAGAGTATTCACGATCCTCATCTTTTCTAAGTACAGGAAAAACTGTATTTAACAGTGTAACTAATAAGTATTCTGGTTAATTATTACAGTAATTATTACCTTAAGCTTTGAATTTTGACATTATCATTAGAGATCATTATCGTAAAAGATTGTATTCATATTTCATTAGTCAGTTTCAAGTAAAATCAGCATTAATATGTTCGTCAAAACTGATGTCACAATTTATATGATCTTGTACGTTTGAGAGAATGCCGGTTTTTACATAGTATATTTATGTCACTCAGCGAAATTTCCTCTTGTGTCGAAAGGATGCTTTTTGAAACGAATGGAAGTTCCCCTTAAATTTAAGATTGAGAGGATTTTCATTTGGTACAAAAAGGATCTTTTTGCAGAAAATATCCTTTTGCGACAAACTTTACGCAATGTTGCAGCCAAATAATTCCGCTTGTGTAAAAACGATTTTCACGTGGTTCGAAAGAAAACAGGCAAGATGACGATTCTTTTGTTTCAAGACAACTTTTTCTCTGAGGATGTAGTATCTACTATAATGGCCCATCTATGGTTTTGAAGAACTAATATAAAATATAGAAAAGATGTATATTTCACATCACTCGGTTCCCGAAAGGTTTTTCTATATGTCCTGCTCGGTGAATCTTTTAGTTTGATCGTGTCGTATCGTCTCGTTATTCCGAGCGAGAAATTATCAACTGATTTTGAATTTTCACGTTTTAGATGTCAAATATTTAAAAAATATACAAAATGGATACAAATTTTAATTCGCAAGAGGACACTAGAATCAATTTATCTCACAAGGAGTCTAGAACCAAGTACAATTTAATTATATAAATTATATGATTAAAATTTTACAAGGTCCTACTTTTATTAACTATCAAATTTATTTAAATTTTTATAATTTATAAATACATACAGTGTACAAGGTCCTGCGTTTGTATTAACTATTAAATTTATTTAAATTTTTATCATTTATAAATATGTACAGTGTACATTTGTACAAGGTCCTGCATTTTTATCAACTATCAGATTTATTTAGATGTTTACCATAAAATACGTAGTATTCAAGTTGGGGATGCGACCTCTTTTAAATGTAAAAAATGGAAGAGTGGTGGAAAATTCTTAGAAGAGTGCTTTAAATATACTATTCAAGACAGGTGCAAGGTTGGAACATGCAAATTATGCCAAGAGAATGAAGCAAATAAGCCTGTTGTTATTAAAATGAAAGACTCAAATACTTCTGGTTTGAAGTGGAACTCCAGTTTCTAGAGAAACAAGCAGTTCTTATGAAAATCTTGTTGATGAATCCTTCTAAAATATCATTCACGATCGATGGTTCGTCTTCAATTGTCCATTGCTCCTATTATGGAATTACAGGGCACTTCATCAGTGATTATTGGGTTTCACAATCCTTTGTCATCGATTTCGTTGCTTCTAATGGACGTCAAACTGGTCACGATATCTATCAAGTTTTTTACAGCACTTTTCAGAAATATAAAATATAAAATAAACTACAGGGCATAACTGTGGACAATGCTTCTGCTGATACAAAGTTTGTGGAAGAACTATCTAAGACAATGCTTAACTTTGATGGCGAAGATGAACATTATCGTTGCAGTGCTCACATTTTGAATCTGGATGCCCAATCAATGTTGACTATCCTGCGGATAGATGACATCAAGGAAATCGATGAGAATGCTTTCAGTAGTGAAGATGAAGAGCAGCTTGATGAAGATCATGGAGATAGTGAAGATGAAAATTATAGGCGCGAGAAATAATTCTATTCTGAGGAAAAAGGAAGAACTTCTCCACTCTCTAAGCTGAGAACTTTATTCAGTGGCAAAATAAATTAATTATTTGTTGTGCCATCTGTAACATCAAGATGATGTCTCGTGACATTGATGTTTCGACCAGATGGAATCTTCTCCTAAAACAGCAACGGGTTCAACGGATTGGAGATAGGAACTAGATCTTCACTTCTAATACTTATTAGAAAAGTTGACAATATAATCTTTTACTTTGGAAGATGTATTGAATCTTATTTAAATTTGTTCAGCCACATATTACTTAGAAAGCAACTATGTAATACTAAGTAACATTAAATTAATGTTTAAATCTATTTAAATAATTTCTGATGATTGTTAATTTTTTTGCATGTTCATCATGGAAAATATGTGGCAGTATCTAAACTTTTTATGAAATCTATATTTTATGTCCTTTCAAATGCGCTTAGCAGATGTTCAATAATTCATATTTATGTTAATTTATTATTATGTGTATTATGTAAGGTTTTTACATCTCAACTTGTCGAGGCACGCAAGTAATAATTAAAACGGTTGCGTTGAGGAAAATGTATATTCTCTATAAAGATAACCACATTTACTTTCATTGATATTAAGCAGGATAAAAAAAAAACAAGTTATTGGACAAGTGTCAAATGTATTCGACATCGCTCGATTGAACTGATACTCTCGTGGAAACGAGATGAGTCGAGACGGTACTTTTTACAATTGAACGAGACTTTTTCTCGTTTAGTATGTTTCTCGTCAAATATCGCTCGAAATAAAAAATTGAATTGAAATTAACTAAAAATTGTTGAAATGATGATTCGCAATTGAAGGCGATAGGAAGGCTGCCCTGTGATTTTATTTCAATTGCGAAAATGTTGACACTTGAACAATAAATGTTGTACTAACCTGAAATTGCGTAAATGTTTTAAAAAATATCTAAAAATAATCTCGTACACTTGCTTTTTACATTCTCATCATAATGAGAAAGTATTGGTTTTATGTGAAAAATGACTTTCGCGGATTCCATCAAATGTCGACGTTTTGAGGCCCCCTGAGTCAGAAAAAATGGTTTTTACGTCGGTGTCTGTCTGTCTGTCGTTGTCGTTGTCGTTGTCGTTGTCGTTTTCGTTGTCGTCGTCGTCTGTATATCGGATAACTTTTGAAAGACTAATCGGATTAGATTGTGCTTTGGCACACAGTTTCAGGGGGCAAAAAGAGGAATCGAGTTCGTTAACCAGCCATTTTGGATGAAAATTCAAAAAGTTAGAGCATTTTCTAAAATTTTTAGACCACTTTTTCCAAATTTCAAAATTATATGTGCGGGCGCTTATAGTACTCGAAACTCTAAACAATTTATCCTTACGCCTTTTTTTGATAAAAAGAAAATTGTCTGAGTTACAGCATTTTCAAAATCCCCCCAAAAAAGCGAAAAGTAACATTTTCGGCCAAACAACGCACGATACGAAAAAAAGTCAAGATAGGAAAAGTGTTTCTTTTCGCACGTCCTACAAGATTATCATAACGACTTTTTGAATTTTCTTGAAAAATCGAAAATTCATATTTTTATTGCACAAGAAATAATGAAAAATCAAAAAAATCAATTTCACGGTCAAACTATGCAAGATACGACAAATAATGACTGGACTAAAATTGTGCATTCAATAAAGATCTACACATTTCTCATGGGCCACTTTTTGATAGGATGTGTAGTTTTTGTTTTATTCGTAAAAAATAACATTAACAGTGAAAAAATCGGTCCGATAAGCGGGCACATTCTCATCAAAACTTTGCTTATTTACTTTATTTTTCATCTCGGGTGTGTTTTTTCACAATATTTCATTGTTTTTAAGTTCTCAATACTATTTCTAACGATTGAAACAATAAAATATAATAATAATTCAAACAATTTATTCTGACTGAAAATCTGACTTTTATTTCAGAATGCGTTTTGATCTTTGTTTACTAAAATAATTTCTGTGAAAAAATTCGACTATTACATTTATATTTCAAGAACTATGTTCCAAATAGAAAAAATGAATATATATATATATATATATATATATTAAAACAAAAAAAAAAAAAAAAAAAAAGAGTTATTGGTTCCTCGTTTAGAGGTGGGCCGAGAATGCGCAGATGGAAACATATGAACTCCTATCTAATACAACGCTGCTGAAGGCTGGTGACCTTCTCAGTATAAGACATCAACCAATTGCGACTCTCTCGGTTTCCATTCCTTGTCCTCGCCCCCCCCCTCCCCCCATAACAGAAGTTTTGGTGGGACTGACGTAAGAACTGGACTCTCCACTATACGACGTATCACTACTTAACTTGGGCATGATTTCGACTCGCACAACAAATTTCGCGCATAAAGGTGGTAGTTGGGTGTACAATCTAAACATGAATAATACAAACAATAAAGTAGCCTCGGAATGGACTGAAACTTTGATTGAGGCTTTGAAATATGGTCAGGAGTAGATAGGGAATCACATGGTAGTCAAGGGGTCGGTTTGATTGTGAATGAAAAAGCAAGATATATGTTCCAAAAACGACTTAAATACTTTTTTTCTCCCCTTTTCAGATAGTTGGAAAAAAATCTTTCTGATTGTAGGATTTTTTATAAAGATACGGAAATATACGCTGAAGTAAAGGAATTACCTTCTTCATTTTAAATCAAATACAACTTTAGTCATTTTTATCTGAAGAACATTGAACATATGGTCGTTGCGAAGCGCGACGACCAAATTGCGCGCAGCAAGCGCGCTCAAACTTTTGGGTTTCTATTATACGATGAACAGAAACGAGCGTGAAGCGCGAGGTTCACATGATGATCATACCAAATATCGAGCGCGAAGCGCGAGTGTCGTGATGAGAATGTGTTCCTTAAGGTCGATAGAACCTTAAGTAAATTAGTTCTTATTTTTATGTAAAACTGACATAATTAAACCAAAAGCAGGTCATAACGATGAAGCTTACTAAGAGAGCATTAGCCTGCGAAGCGCGCAATAGCGAGCACACGAAGTGTGAAAACCTAGACGACAAATGTGTCCGAGCGCGCAGCGCGAGGTGAATGCATTATCGAGCGCGAAGCGCGAGATAAACATATAATCGAGTGCGAAGCGCGAGATGAATACCTAATCGAGCGCGAAGCGCGAGATCCAACAGGTGCGCGCCCTAGGCGCGCTGAAACTTGCGAGCGAAGCGAGCCGCGCGCCAAGCGCGCGATGAGAATGTGCCCGCGAAGCGGGCAGATTTTTTTGTTGTATAATACTTCGATAATAATTTGGTTATGAGTAAATAGTCTACGTAGTTTGGAAATATCACTTTCTCATTTAGCTGTATGAGCAAAAAATGCAGCTTCGAAATATAAAAACCAGAGATTGGAAGCAATAATTTTTAAAGGGTCCAGGGACCTAAATGGTTCAGCAAGAGTCCGATCGACACCCTCCAGAATTGAAAGGATCCAGCCCGGATCCTAAGCAAAAGAAAGGTAAGAAATGCTATGAGCGCCAAAGTTTGGCATATCGAAATGGCATAAGCGGTAGAGTTCAGAATTCTAAAAGGCTGTAAGTGCTAACGTTTGGCCCTTTTGATGTTCCAAACTTTAGCACTCATGCCCTTTTGGTATTCCAAAGCTCCAAGCTTCGGCCCTTTCGTAACGTTAAACTTTGTTGCTTATGCCCTTTTGAAGTTCCAAATTATTGCGCTTATGACCTTTTGGAGTGCTAAACGTTGTCTTTTATGCTTTTTTTCAACTTGTTTAGAAAAATCAGCTCTCTTCCTCTGTCTTTCTTTTTCTCTCCCTCTTTCCTGTCTTTTCCCTTCTCTTTCCTTTTGATCACCAACAAATTTGTAAATTTCACAAATATAATCCAAGTCATCTTTTAGATTGGACCCGAAGTTTAGGGGTTCTTTAACGGTTCGGGTCCAAACCTGGACCATTAAGAATTTAGGCTTCTGGGCCCGAACCTTCAAGAATTCAAACGGTCCAGCCTGGACCCGAACCAAATGAGAGAGGAGAAAGGGAGAAAGAATATCCGACCGTCTATCGTACTATCCCCCGCCGAAACCAAAAGTATGACCTTCCAAAAAGGGCATAAGTGCTAAAGTTTGGCTCGTCAAAAAGAGATTAATTTTATTGCCGGCAAACCCCGCAATTATATTATTGTAGTAGCACTATTTGCAATGCCCAGTTTCAATAGGTTAAGTACACACGTCCCTCAACCTGACATTGTAACGACATTGTATTTTAATAAAAATATCTATTCTATGATTCAGTGCTAATTTAGTGCTAATTTAGTGCTGATTAATGCCCAAATGACAAATTTAGTGCTCTGCAATTTTTATAAAAAACGTGTGGTGCTGCCAGATGGAAGACAAGCTGAAATAGGGGTGAGAGTTACGGAAAATTCCGTAACGATAGCAGGTGCGAAAAAATATGCACTTTTGACAAACTAGTTCAACTTTCAACCAAGAAGTTGAATTTTTAATCGAAAAAGATGATTTTTGACCAAATAGTTAAATTTTTAACCAAAAACATTAATTTTACAGCAAGAAGGTTAATGTTCTACCAAAGAACACGATTTTTCAACAAAATACATTAATTTTCAACAAAATTGTTGAATTTTGAAGCCAAAAGGACGAATTATCTACAAAACGATTGAATTTTCAATCCAAAAATATAATTTTTTAATCAAAAAATATAATTTTTTAATAAAAAAATAATTTCTATTAAAAAGTTAAATTTCCATGAAAATAGTTTCATTTTTAACAAAATATTCAATTTCCTACCGAATAGTTTAATTTTCTACCAAATTGCTGAATGCTCAACTAAACCAGATTAATTCAAACCCAAGTTGCATTTTTATTCAAAATGGATGAATTTTTAACAAAGAAGAATAATTATCGACCTCAAATATAAAATGTGTAACAAAATACGTGAATTTTCAACTAAGGAAGATCCATTTGCAATTAAAAATATAAAATTTCAACCAAAAATAATTTCTTAATATACAAGGGGCCGTTCAAAAAATACGTAACGCCTTTAGGGAGGTAGGGGGGGGGAGCTTCAGCGTTACGTTAATGTTAAAGTTACATACACTTACTATAGAAAAAGCTTTTCGGAAAAAAGCGTTACGTATTTTTTGAACGGCCCTCGAGATTAATTTTCTGAAAATGGAAAAGTTAAATTTTTAACCAAGGAGATGAATCTACAACCAAAAAATGAATTTTTTACAACGTAATTCAACTTTGAACCCAGCAGCTGAATTTTTGATCAAAAAGATGAATTTAAAAAGAAATAGTGGCATTTTCAACCAAATAATAAAATTTCCAACCGAATACCACAATTTTCAACCAAACGAGATGAAAAAGTCACTTTTTCAAAAGTGGGTGGGGGGGGGCGTGAACTTAGCCTTCCATTTTTTAAATTAATTTTTGGCCCACTCAAATGCCACAACTATTTCTAGAAATTATTAAGAACTCTAGAACTATCTAATCGTATCAATAAAAGAAGAAGGTTACATCAGAACTCGCAAGTTTTCACTTCTTGCATGTTTTATGTATTTTCTTTGTGAAAATTACTTCCAAAACCACTATTATTATATAGACCTAGGATATAGCTGTCTGCTGCAAACAGTATAGTATATACTTCCCCCACTCGACCAATTTCAATTTTCAGTTGATGTTGCATGCCACTAGTTAGTGTCTTCAAGTCACAGTACATATTCTGCGGTTAAGTGAGCAACCTCGTCGATTCAAATATTGAAATTGTGAAATTTTGGAAATGAGTTCTGGTCCAGGCAGACCTGTAAAGATCGCTAAAGATACAGTAAAGCCTGTTGTATTGAAAAGGAAAGCAGATATATTTAACGGAAGAAAATTACAGGAGAACCACGATGATATTTGAAGGCAAATTTCGGAAGACTTGGGAGGAACTTTGCTCCCCAAGACCATACATTCCAAATTATGCAATACAGACTTAAAAAAAATTCGTCTTTGAGTCTTCATCATTGTGCTCGAAGAAAACATGCCCTTTGTGATGTATGTCAGCAAAACTGATTTTGAAGAGCTTTTCATTACGAAAGAGTAAAACAGGCGAGAAACCAGCAGACATAAAATGTACACCAGGCATTGACTTCGTCTAAAGGAAAATTTATGGCAAATTTGGTTGTAAGAAGTAATCCGGGATGCAGCGAAGATCAAATGTGGCTTCAACTTCATCAATCACTTCTTGGCAGAAAATGGAAGTTTTGGCTCATTTAACGGTACGTACAACAAAATTTTGTGAATTTATTATGAAAAATTTAATTGACCAGTTTCAACATTGTCGCGCAAGACCTATTTTTATAAAAAATTGCAGAGCCCAAAATTTGGCACGTAGGATTCTTTCCAGACCTTAATTTTGGTTTGATTCCGCGATTGATTGCAGCTCTGGTTTCGGAGTTATAGGTGTGGCGGTGCCAGCTTAACATGTTAAACCAGAGCGCGCGTCTTTTTTAAAAAACTAAAAGTACTGCGTGATTGGGTCTAGTGTGGATCGTCAGCCTTAAATGAGCTCTTAATTTCCAAAAAAAAACACGAATCAGATTAAATTAACAGTTTTGAAGTTACAGGTTTGGCGGTGCTAGCTTCATGTGAAGACAGCGCGCAACCCGTTTTTTATAAAAAAAATTTCAGAACCCAAAATTGAGGACTTACGGACCTTAAAAGCCCTAAATAAGCCCTTAATTATAGGTTCGTTTTCAACTTAATTTTCAAAAAGGCGGTGCTAGCTTCAGAGACGTTTCTCCTGATGTTCCTGATGACTCGTGCGTGAGTGGCCTCGGCATGGTACACCGTTTGAGTCACCTTGTTGGCCGCCTGTGATGCAACCTGGTATCCGAGGGCGGACATGCCCAGCCAGAGGAACTTCCTGCCCAGAACACATGTTCCGCGTCCACCACTATTTCTTCTGGAGGGCGTGAGTGGTGGTAGAGGGGCCGGGAATCTCTCTTCTGTGACGTCACGTTGCACCGTAGATACGCAACTTGATGTCACAGAGGAGGGATTCTAGTACCCCTACATCAGGCCTGCCCAAGTAGGGGAAAACTGCTCATTCGCCACATGTTCGAGTTCCACCACCACTTCCCTCTCCTCAGGTCCAGAGGCTTAGGGGGTGGTCGCTCTCGTGAAGTTGAATGAGTAGAGGCCGGTGGTGGTGTTAAATTCCCATCTGGCAAATGAGCAGTTTTCCCCTACTTGGGCAGGCCTGCCCTACATCACCACTCCTGCTCACCAGAAGAAATAGTGGTGGACGCGGAACATGTGTTCCCAGCGGAAATTTCCCCTAGCTGGGCATGTCTGTCCTAGAGAAACCGTATAGAACAAAATTCCCGCTGCCACGCAGCCTTCAGCATGATTGAATACGCCTTGGCTTGACAGTTTTTTCTTCGGAACCATCCCTGGACCGTTGTCCGCAACTGCTTGTTTAATTTTGTAACGGGATTCAGCAGAAACCCTCGACACCTCTTGAAAATTCCATAGAATTCTTTAAACACTCAGAGAAATGTCCTCTTGTGACAAAAGGACGTTTCTTCACGCAAATAGAATTTCCTCTTGAATTTAAGATTGAGAGGGTGTTCGATTGTGTCAACAGGAACCCTTTTGCAGCAAAAATTTTCCTTATGCGACTAACTTCACCTACTCTTGCAGCCAAATAATTATGTTTGTGTAAGAAATATATTCACCTCGTTCAAAACAAAACAGGCAAGAGGAACATGCTTTTGTTTCAAGACAACTTTTTCTCTGGGTGAAAATAATATACGAAATATTATTTCAAATCTTTTAAAATCCTTTGCAATTTTCTATAGCTCTTTAAAATTACGTGGAATCTTTTTTAAATACCCTCAAATCTTTACAATTCTTTGAAATCTCTGGAAATTTCTTTAGATTCTTGAAAAGTATTGAAATTCCTAGGAATCTTTTAAAATATCTTAAAACCTTTGAAATCCTTTGAAATCCCTCAATTTTTCTGAGTAAGTTCTTTGAAATTTCATTAAAATATTATCAAATCCCTTGAAATACCCTAAAATTACATGAAATCTGATGATATTGTTTGAAAGCCCTCGAAATATTTAAAGTGCTATGAAATCCTTTTAGATCATCGGAAATTTATTAAAATACCTTATTGAGAGCCTTTAAATTCTTTGAAATTACTGAACTCTTGAAAGATCTGATAAAATCCCGTGAAATCCATTGAAATTCCTTAAAAACCCTTTGAAATATTTGGGAATCCTCTGAAACACCTTGGAGTCTTTTCAAATATCTTACCTTAACACAATAAACTTAAAAAATATTGAGTAAGTTTTCGGGCAATAGTAATTTCAAAAATTGTAGAAAAGGCTTTGTTTTTATGGGTGTTTTTCTACAGAATGATGGAAAAAAATCAAACTTCTAATCTAATTATACCGGTATTGAAGGTTTTATAACGTTATCACAATCTTTTATTGACCCCCCCCCCCCCTATGTAAAAAAACCTGAAAATTTCCCTCTACTTGAAATTAAATATAATTTTTAGTTTTGAAAATATTTTTAGTATAAAAAAAGTTCTTTAACGACTGAAAGATGCAAATGATTATTAAACAGTAACGATGAACTTAAAGCTTTAGTTTTGATTGAAATCGTATCAAAACACTGAATGGGGTTTTATACCCCTAAAAAATGCCCACCCATTTAAAATTTCTATTAATTTTATCCTATTGCAGAGTTGACAAGCAAAAAAAGTAAAATACGAGTGAAAAAAGACATTTTCTGTCATAATAAACAATTCCAAGCCGCTTTCAAAAATGCAATTATTTTTTTGGTCTATATTTAAAACAATGTTTCTTTAAATAATGGTTGATTCTAATATGGAAGCATTAAAAGTGATTTTAATTCCATTTTTTCACTTTTTATATCAAATTTAATTGCCACTTAAATTAGCTATTAAACAGTTTTCAGGTGCTCTGCATACAATTTCTTTCCCCACATAAAAACGAATTTTTTGCTAACATCAAGTTCGAAATACTTATCTTCTTGATTCTTTCATGTAGGGTTTTAAGAATAATTCTTTTTCTGCATGAAGAATTACGTAACAGCATCTTTATTTGATTATAGTATTGTTTTTGAAAAATACATTTTAAGAGCCATAATTTGAAGCCTCTTTTTATTTATCATAGTGTTTTATAAGATATTTTTTTCAAATTTGATGAAGGTCAAAAAATTTGCATGAAAAAAAACTTCAGAAAACAAGTTTTTTGAGCATTAAAAATAAATTATTAACACTGGTGTCTTATAACCTTAATAACTGTTATTGTTCTTGTTAAAAAATGCGCCTTTAATGAAGTGCGAAGCATATGTCTCGCACACATGTACCTCTCGCCAAGTGCTCCGCGCGATTAGTATCTGGGTACCGATGTTTAATTCTTCTTTTCAGTTCGTAGAATTAAAATAATTTCACTAAAATAAATAGATGTCTGCATTTTCTCAAAATTCAACGAAAATTGGAGGGTGTGGTCTTACCCTACGACAATGGATTTTTTTGGTGCATTTTTCAACGTATTTTTAATTTAATTCTGAAAGTCAAAGTGAAAGTGGTTGGGTTTTTCACCGAATACAGCTTAGAGGTATCAGTTTGCATCATGTGGAATAGACTGAAAGTTTTACATTTTTTTAAATTGAATTATTGGGTTAGCTGAAGAGAATCGTAGTTTGCAACTGCTACACTAAAATACCAATCTAATTTACGATGAGATCCTACTGGAACTTCATTGATTTCTTGTGGGTTCAACAACAAAACCTCTCCGCTTCCTATGTTAACTTTTGCACGATACCAATTTTTTTTGTTTAAATATATTCCCTTAAAAATACCACTAGTCTCCAATATTGCAAAAACGTCACCATTAGATGTTGTGAACACAATTTGTTCTCGGATTGGCATTGACACGAAGACACTGTTTGATACTCGCACTCGAATGGTTGAGCTGGAATCGAAAGTGTATCTTCGAAATTCGAATCGCCGGTGCGGATTGATATATGGAATAAGCCGAATAAGACCAAGTTGTCCAAGTCCATATCCAAGTACCTGAATGTCAAGAGTTCTTCTAAAAGAAGGGCTGGAGGGAGGAGACCTGGACCTGGCATGTACAGGAGGCTCGAGAGCCTTGTCAACAGAAGACTTGGCAGAAGGAGACCTGGGTCTGACACGTAGAGGCGGCTGGGGCTCGGCAGGAGTCTCAGGTATGCGAAGAGAAGAAGAAGGCCGGCAACTACCCGGGAGCGGAGCATCAGGCAAATTCCCGTTAGGGTTACGTTCAGCCTGTGAACTTAATTCTGCAAGACGAAATAGAGGCCTAATTTTATTTAAGGGACATACTTGTACGTTGAGATATCATGATTCATTTATGGCAATATTGTTTAATATCAACTTATTGTGTAAGAAAGTCATGCGCTTTCATACAAATATGTGACCGTCCGCGAGGAAAGGGACCTAATGCGTCAAAGCTGAATTTTACAGGACGGGCAATCGTAGCAGAGCCCGCAAGCCAGCATTTGAGTAGTGGGGATGCGTTTGCGAAAAGCAACCCCTCCACTTACCACTACACTTTTAGGCACCAGCCAGTGGAGCTCACGGACAAGTCACGTACAGCTGTAGTGGTGAGTGGTGGGGCTGGCTTTCGTAGGCCTCTCGTTTGGTATCCGCGTACGCTTATCATGCCTATGTTTGTAGCTTAATAACAAGAAAAGTAATTATCTTAAAACATTTCTGATTATTGGAAATCAAAGAGTGATGGGTGATGGGTGACCGTTCAAGAATACTGAGTGCTGTTGGCACATGATGGGTGTGGTGAGCCCACACTTGTAGTTATTTATAACTACAAGAAAACTATCCACCTAGAAACACTACCCGAATCGGGTAGTGTCACGCCTACCCTGAAAGGGAAATGGCTTAATGGTATACAAAGAGTAACTAAGAAACAATCGATTGGCGTAAGAAAATGAAAATCGATTTTTTCCGCATTAGGTCCCTTTCTTCGCGGACGGTCACATATGCGGCGGAATTTATGGACGCATATAAAACAAATAAATCCGAAAAGAGCCAATTTGTAATTCTTCGTTTGTAATCCGATGTGTATTAAGTTGTTCACAAATTTTTTGATAATTCTGAAAAATTTTCGATCTCTCTAAATAAGGGATCAAAGAAAAATTGTAACACCCTTTCAGACAAACTCAGACCGATGTCTCTTGGATCGTGAATTTAGAGATCCTCAAGAGAAAGTTGAGTCACGAAGCTACTTTATAGCTACTGAAATTCAGAGTTTTTGGTAAACCCGCGAAAAATTCGATCATCGTTTCAATATTAAAATGCGTTAAACTGCATTAAATTGATGTATACATTGTATTGAAATGTAACTATGATTCACTTCATAATAATTTACGAGCTTCACATACTCAATTTACATTAAATTTCTAATAAAAAACGAAAGATTGAGGACCTAGTAATTAGGATCTAAGATCCTAATTCAACTCTCCCCTGAGGATCTCTAGGCGATTTCTGCATTGCAAGCTTATCAGAAAATCATTGGTGATAACCAGTTTAATAATTTAGGAAATTTGTTGACCTTCCAGATTCTAAATGTACCATCTATACACGCGCTCCGATTGGAGAGTACCATTTGCGCACGTCAGAATAAAGACGTACACATATGGACACTAGGCTGATCCAAAAAACGCTTTTCGAGCTACAGGGCAAGCCCCCCCCCCCCCCTAAAAAAAGTTTCCATTTACGCAGAAAAAAAATCCATAATTTTTTATTTTTCGAAATTCGAATATTAACACGTGCCACCGGGCACTTCAAAATCCCATTTAATTAACATGGGGAAATTTTGGATTTTTGTAAAATTGAACTCATACTTCAGGGTTTGATCGAAACGTGCCAACTTTTTTAGGGATTGAGGAGGAGTACCTATGAAATAGAACCATGCTAATAATCTAATGAACACCAAGAAAACATTCTGGGTTTCCCCGGAATAAATTCAGATTAGTGTCGTATTATTATAGGTATATTATATTATTATATTTACCAATATAATTAAGAATAACCGTGAAGAATAAGACCAGAGTACGCGCGATCGTCATCTTTTCCAATTACAGGAAAGACTGTAGATAGCAGTGTAACTAATAAGTATTCTGTTTTTTATCAGAGTAAATAGTAAAAATCGTAAGTCAGACAAATCGCCGTTATCTACTCAAATAAATAAAGATGTAACTAAAGAAATACAATCACCGACACCTGTAAAACTCATTTTCTTACTTGTTTACTTATTGATAAAGACTGATATTACATTTAGTTAATCCATTAGTATTAATGAAGAAAACGAATGCAAGTTTATTACATTCGTTTGAAAAAAGTCGATTTCTATACCTTTAAGGCGATGTGATGAGTGCGTCACGTGGCCGGATTCCTACCTTACCGACACTTTTTTTATTTGTAAACTTATTTTCACACGAATAGCCACATCGAGTTGAAAATTTGAGATAATAAATAAGAAGCACTAAGAAAGGTGGGTCTGGTCCTAAATTTTAATATTCGTGAAAAACGCAAAAAAAAATTATTTACAAAAAAAACTTTTTGCATCATTATAAAAATTTAGGACCAGACTCACCTTTCTTAGTGCTTCTTATTTATCATGCCAAATTTTCAACTCGATGTGGCTATTCGTGTGAAAATAAGTTCACAAATAAAAAAAGTGTCGGTAAGGTAGGAATCCGGTCACGTGACCCACTCGTCACATAGCCTTAAAAAACATTTTTTCCAAAAGCGGATAAGGAATTTTGCTCAAAGTTATTTTACACATTATTTTTTAGGTCATAAATCGAATTCAAGAAAAAATTTACAACTAGGGATGTGAGTCAATGAAACGTTTCACTGAAACATTGAAACGTTTCATGAGAATAAACTTTCAGAAACTGTCGAAACTTTCACAATATATTCAATTTAATTTGAAACGCTTTAAAATGCGAACATTTTATGTAAAAAAATTGCATTTTCAATGGAACAGATGAATTTTCAGTAACAAGAGGGATTTGTTGAATGCCAAAGGAAAATTGGAAAGATCAGGTCTGTGGATGGAGGAGGATTTGACAGAGAGGGAGGAGGAAATTCAAGATTGGCTGAGAAGAGAGAAGCAAAGGATAGAAAAAGAGTGAGTGGAAGTAGATCTGAGGTTTATGAAGGCGAGAGTGGGGGAGACGATTATGCAGTGGAGCGAGCAGGAAGGTGAAATGATAGTAATGGGCACTGTGGAGAAGAGGACAGAAAAAGAACAGGATGAGAAGAGGACCATCGCAACGGAGTATGGTGGGGGAGGAGAAGAAGTTCGTGAGTTTAGAAGTGGAAGAAATGAATAACAGTGAGTGGATGAGTGGTAGTGGGAAGGAAAAGTGCTGGGGCACCATGTATATGAAGGGACACATGTAGAGACTATGAGTATGGCGAGAAATAGGTGGTGTGTTGTGTGAAGGTTGAGGTTAGGTCACCGAGTACGTTACAAAATTCTTTGTCATCCTGTGCACATTTATTAAAGTACATTAATGATATTTATTATTTTGAAGGAGTGTTTATGGTATCAGTGTTTACAGATAAGAGCTCACATGATTGACTTTTCTTGAATTACCTTTCTTTCATTAATCTTCATTACTGATTATTGATTAATTTGATTGTATAGAGCGGCTGAGAGGGCTAGGTAGGTCACCGCGAAAGTGACGCGAAGAGAAAATGTAGAGGAAGAGAAAGTAGGGATAGTGCTTCCGTTTCCTCCTAGTATTAATGGCAAATTTGTACTGGTTTTTTGGTAGACTCTCAAACCCGTAACATCGAGAGAGTATAATAAATATACATACATAG
Source organism: Andricus curvator (assembly GCA_932195095.1). Classification (NCBI taxonomy): domain Eukaryota; kingdom Metazoa; phylum Arthropoda; class Insecta; order Hymenoptera; family Cynipidae; genus Andricus; species Andricus curvator. The sequence goes on along the minus strand of CAKNYM010000239.1, from coordinate 108,148 downwards.
GTAAGTTTTATTTACAAAATTTTTTCGATTCGCGCCAGATGGCGCTTCATTGGCGAAAAATGACATTGTTGTCTGTTCAAAGAATGCGCTTCCAAATTAAAGTTGAAAAAGACAAACGGTTCGTTTGATTCGGATTGATTGTGTTGCTTACGTTCGTTACGGTTCACTTTGTTGATTCCGTTAATTTGACTTTGCTGTGTTAGTTGCGTGGATTTGGGTTTGTCGTATTGGTTGCATTCGTTTGGGTTAGTGTTGTTTGTTACGTTCGTTTGGGTTGATCTGGTAGTGCTGGTTAGGTTTTCTTGGATTAGTTTGGATGTGTTAACCAGCACTGTTAATCAAACCAAAACGAACGTAACCAACAACACTTACCCAAACAAATGCAACCAATACGAGCAACTCAAATGCACGCACAACAAAACCATCCAAATCAAAGAAACTAAGAACCCAATCTAACGCAAACAAACGTAACTAAGATACCAAATCCTACGCAAACGAACGCTAGCAACGTTTGGTCAGAGTTTATGACTGACCAAAAACCATTTTAGACATAAGAGAATCTTGACACATGAAATTGTAATACTTTTGAAGTTGATGTTTCTTTGCCACTGTCAATGAAAGATTGACACACGAATTTGATGAATGAGCTAGTATTTTGGAAGGTCTATTTTTTGCTTCCATTCTCATACAAGATACGTTCATAACGGGACCTACATTCTCAATCACACGATGATATAATGAAGAACAAAGTGGTCTTTAGGCTTTAAATTATGTTCGAAGAAGTTAATGTATATTTCATGATGTTTCGTAGTGAGATTTTTTAGTGAAGTTAGAGAGTCTTTTTGAAAAAGACGTGAACAAAGGATGTCACTTATCTCTCGCAAGTGAATATACAATTTCCAAAGATTATCATTCACCTTTTTCTAATTTATCTTTTCTTAAGAATGGAACTTTATAAGTCTCAACCAGACCATAATTAAATCCTAGTATTCTGTTGTTCAAAATTTCTAGATTGAAAAGCTTAATTTCTGTATAATACATGATTAGCATTTTTAAGTCAAATTGACAAACACCTTCCCAAAAATCATGCATTAAATCTAAGTAACTGTTTTAAAATACGTGATACATTGGTCAATCATTCCAAATACAAAAACCATTAATTCTGGTTTCCGAGACATTATTTTTGCCAAGATTTTCTTCATATTTATAGGCTGATCGAAGTAAATTTTCATTCTCAGTAGTTTGCTTTTGTAGAACTTCTTTTTGAACTTTAAAAATCCGACAGGGGTAATTGGCTGAAAAGTTTTCTTCTAATCCGTGTATCGTGTGCATTCCCAAACTGTCTTCTGTTATGAGAACGCACACGAAAAAAATCTGCAACCCGGTAATCATTAATCCTTTAGTTTCTAAGTCAGTTAACTCTTTCCAAAATTTTATGAAGGTAGCTATATTTCCGAACTGCTCTCTGCTCCGTTCACAAAATAGTAGCGTTTAAAAAATGTTTTTTAGTGTTGATTGAAACTACGGTGGCAAAGTAAGAATTAATAAATACGCGGCCCCCAATGATTAGATACCAGCGTGAACACCTTGGGCATTTATCGTGGACTATATGAGTTATATAATTCGAAACAGCCTGTTGTTGCTAAGTAATGCATGTTTTCTAAAACGGACTGTAAAAAGCCTGGCACTTCAAGCAAGAGTTTTAAAATTCTTTTAACCGAAATTAATTGACCCGTAACTTCTGTTGATTCTCCAACTGTAACGCCACTCTGGAATTTAGCAACATCAGTTGATCCTAACACAAATTATCTAGGTGCAATAAAATATCCAGTCGATTTGAAAAATTGTAGCCTTTTATGTTCCGCATTGAGACCTTCGAATGAATTTTCACAAATTTGAAACATCATGTCTACATCGGCATGATTGTTATATCAAGTGACGGTAACGGCTCATTGCGCTCAGGTTTTTCAGGTATTGATCCCAACGTGGGCAAGATTAAATCAATATTAGCAACCGGGTTTGGTAAATTTATTACTTGGTTTATGTTTAGGTTTGGATGATTATGCTTCCTAAGCAGATGTTTCTTAAAAGCTTTTGTATCTTGGAATTTGTTAATGCAATTTGCTTATTTGCATTTATAACGATTGTTTAAAGCTATCATATGTTGCAGATTAAAATGAGTTACTAAATAGGCTGACGTGGAGAATTTTCCTCCGCAAATATAGCACAGAAACATCGTAATCTCTTTAGTGAAACGTTAACAAGATCGTCACAAATTAAAAAGTATTCAAACCTCCCATAAATTTAAATATTAGGAGTTAAAAAATGTCAATATTCTCTTTAAAAAAAATGCAGTCAGATCGAAGAAACGCATCTAGTTTAAATAAACATTGTTATAACAAATCACGACATATCAGCGAGACTTCTCAAAACCGTTTTAACACCATTAATTGATTTGTCCCATTCGGTTACCTGGTTATAAATCGCTAGCTGTAATAACATCCAGATCTACTTGCATGCAGCTGAATATTCTGCGTTCAGAACATGGAAAGCTTTGTAGCAGATATCTACTCTATTCAATATCAGTGATATTTTATACCGGGTCGAATTGACGTAAACCAAAGATATTTTACCTAGATGCGGCAAGGGTCTAGTTAGGCCACATGTCACGAGGGCGGCGCTACCGTCACTTTTGTGGCTTCGGCTTTATTCGGTACTTTTCGGCTAAATTCGGCATTGCCGCTTCGTTTAAAGGGATTGTTTCGACCACATACCGCAAGGCGGCGCAATAAACGTCGAGCGGGAATTTAAAATTTTTGCATTATTATGAATTATATATGTATATTAAAGGACGGAAACGGACTTTTTCCTATTTTGAAATATTTTTAGTACAGATAATTTACTCTTATGACTGAAAAAGAAAAAAATATCCTATAATATAGGACGTAATAAAAAATTAAGAAGTCATTGAATATGATAATGAATTCAGCATTTTAGTAATTACAAACCTATAAATGATAGGACAATTTTACCATTGGACAATAACTTGCACATCTTTTCATTTTCCTCATTAAATATTAGAATTATAATTAGTATAAAAAGTATGATGAATAATAAAAAATAATTCAAAATTAGATGCCGAGTGCACAAATGAACGTAAAAAAATTTCGAAAATACAAAGTGACGAATAATAAAATTTTAGGGCTTTAATATAACGATACAAGATTTTTAATTGTCGAAAAATGAAAATCCCCAATTTAAAAATATCCGAAATTATAATTTAACGAATTATATAATTTTTGAATCATACCATTTTTAATTATGCAATTAACGAAATATTAAATTCCCATACAATTTGCAAATTTTCGAAATTTAAGATTTGACGAAAATAAACAATTAGTTATTAAAGATATATTAAATAATAATTATTTATTTTTGTCAATATTAAATTTCGGGAATTAAAAAATGTGAAGAATTTAATAATTGGACAATTATATAGTTCCGTAAATTTTAATTTTGGATATTATTGAGATTTTTAGTTTTGCGGTAAATTTAAAAACCTGTCATTTTAAAATTCAGAGATTTCATAATTCATGAAATTATATATTTCGGAACCCGTTAATTTGTGTATTTATTATCTCTTCACTTTTTATCAGTCCCTACATAAATAATTAATTTAATAAATTAGGATTTATCGTTAGTTTTCGCACAAATCCTTATAAAGGTTTTCAAAGATTATTGGGAAGAAAAAATTATAACGTCAGTGGAGATGTTTAAGAAAAAAGTATTTTTTGAAGCAGGTACGTATTGAAATTTTATTTTTAATTTCTAAACTTTCTTCTTTTTTTCTGGTAATCGATTTTTCTTGCGCGAATTTACTTACTCACATAATTATTTACAATAAATTCTATAATTTGTTATTACAATTGTAATTAAACTATTCAGCGATTTCATAATAAAGTTTTGTATTCAAAACTAAAATGTTGCATGAGTAAAAATTTAATTTTGACATTTGATTCCCTTCACTTTAATTCCATTTTTACTTATGATGTTTCCTTCAATATTCTATTTAAAATTGTACAAATAGACACGTCTATTTGTAATTCTATATTGAAGAATTTCAGTTTGGTTAGAAAATACTTAAAATTAAAAGTTTTGAACATTGAAAAGTTGAACAGCCGGGAATTTTTTTCTTAGGGTGACTTTTTACGAAGAAAAATTACAAAATCAAAAAAAAATTAATAAATTTACATTACATTACATACATTTGGAGAAAAATAATTATGAAATACTGTTTTCAATCTTTTTTTGGTTGGAAAATTAATTTGAAAAAAAAAACGTTGCAAAAAATGCAGTCGGTAGGAGTTATAATTTTTTAGAAATAATTTTTTGAATTTTGAACTTTGCTCTGTGAAAAGAAACTCTTAGATTTCAGCAAGCACTCTGAAAATATTTAAAACAATTTTCCACGATTTTTATGATTTTTATTTAAAGTTAATCCAAAGAAATAAAATTTTAATTTGCAGTAAAATATTGAAGCACGTAAAAAATATAAGAAAAAATAAATTTTAAATAGAAAAATTGATGAAAAATAAAAGTACCAAATAATAAATGCCCGAATTTTAATATTTCAGAAATCCAAATTTATCGAATTCTATAATGTCAAAATTATTCAATTAACGAATTATTAAACTAACTTACATTTTTTAATTTGCGAAATTTAAATTTCAATAATTAGTAAATTAAAGATTAAATATTTAAAATAATTATAAATTATTTTATCAATCCCGATGTGCTAGATATTTCAAAGATTTTGATTTCTGAATCTTAATTATTTAGGAAATTTAATAATTTGTTACTTTTATAATTCGTTTATTATATAAATTGAAAATTATATAATTCAATTTTGGATTCTGGAAATTTTAAAATTTAAGAATTTATAATTCGATATTTATATTCTTCGTCAATTTATCTATTCGGTATTTTCGGTTATTCCCTTCATGTGAAACAGTTCGGAAGTAGTTTTTTTAAATTTAAATTACAAGACTTCCAATTATGCACTATTGAAGGGTGTCACGGCATAACCGCGTAAGTGCCACTTTTTTCAAAACACGTTTTATTGGCTTCAAAATTCTCTAAAATTCCACCGCACATTTTGATAAAAAATTTAAACTTTGAAATTGTTTAAACAAATTGTTTAAAAATGCGAGATACGGAAAAACTAATAGCGCCATTCGATTCTTCGGAAAAAATTATATAAAGTCCATGCATTGGACAATTTTTTTCCCACCCAACTTGTTATGCAGTATAAATACAAATTCTATAACATTTAATTATTTATTTATACTCCGTCAACAATCTGGTCCATAAAAAATTGCGAAATGCATATATAATTGATGTAATTTCTTCCGTAGAATCGAATGGCACTATTATTTTTTCCGAATTTCGCTTGTTAAACAATTTGTTTAAACAAAAATTGTTTAAACAATTTAAAAATAAATTTTTTCATGAAAAGTCTTCTGTTAGTTTTCATGCTATTAGAAATTCAGCCTGAAAAAAACAATAAAAAAATTCAAATTCCGATGGACTTACACGTTTTTGACCGCAGTCGACTTTTGACGCTATGTATCTCGAAAAGTATTAACTTTTTACCAATTTTGTTTATTGAGATCTGTAGAGCTCGATCAAATCTCGAATGTACTTCCTCACTTTTTTTTTAAGAATTCAATTTTTGAGAAGGTTTTTTCTCTCTCCTGAAAAATTTATCTCAATGGATCTTCATGCTTTTGTCGCGACACCCTTCAATTGCAAAAATTACGCTTCAATTTTAATTTAAATTAAATTAAATTAAACATTTCTGGTAAATAATCTATATATGATCTACGTAAATTTAATATTTCACTGCAGTATAAAATTCCATTTATTTGTATCCATTGATCATCTAAATCTTCTGCTCACTCACGAAGTACATAATTCAAGTCATAGTACTTCCTGGCAAAGGATATTCGTGGGCTCACTCATTCTCATCATTGACGGTGACTCATTCACGCGCTTTGACGCGGTTGCTATGGAAACAATGAAAAGTTGTAGAGGGCAGCACCTCGATATAGGCGAAAAATAGTTAGCTATATATTTTCGGCGTCCCCACTCCTGACCCTTGCCGCATCTAGGTAAAATATCTTTGCGTAAACGTAGATGGAGTTTATCTCATCTAAACTTAGTACAACTACTACAATCATTGGCTGCAACGTGAATCCAAAAGAGCAATGCTTTTCCCGTGAATATCCTAGTTTCTTGTCGATATTTCCGCGTGCATTGAAAATGGAATTTGCCAAAATATCTTTGCTATGTACTGAAATATGTGTTACAAAATGCGAATGCTTGACCTTCAAATCTCTACTGGCTTTTTTCAGATTTAAATCTGGAGACAGATGGAATAAGTGCTGGAATTAACAATAAAAGCTTCAAATTCCTCGTTTCTGTGAAATTAATTATCCATTTTATATTAGTTAATTTCTTAAAATACTTTTGGACATAAACTTTGAACTGATATGTGAAAATTTTGATGAAAAAATCTTATTAGGATCCGCGAAAATTGAGGGAGCAAAAGAAAAATATATTTGCAGCTGTTTTATGATCTACTTAACTATTTATCTTGGATCAAGGACATATGGATCAAGGCAGCCTGACATTTCTCCGCGCTAAGCACCTGTCACTGATCACAAATAAAATGTTGTACCGTTGTGCTTTCCGTGACCCATCCTTTCGTATTACGAGAAAGTTTCCAGTTTTACTCGAAGTTTTTTCCCCTCAGCGAAGGAAATTGTCAGTTATGCTTAAATATTTTAGATAGATGGATGTAGAATCTGTTGTGTTAAATATACAATTTTCTCACGCGCTTACGGTTTGATATTTCAAAACTTTCAACCGATTCAACCGGTTAAATATACAATTTCCTCTTGTGTTTTCAGATTTTCAACGAGTGTAATGTGCAAATTTTTATCCGTTTTTGCAGTTGGAGGTTTTGAGTTTTTCAACAGATTTTAAATAGGAGGTAAGTGTACAAGGTGTACGTTATATATAATATTTTAACCTAAGAATGATCTATATTGCATTTTATTCTCTTCGCAAGAAATTTTGTTTATGTATAACTTAGTGATCAGTATGTTCTTCTTTTAATTTCAAATAGATGAAAGCCTTAGTTCCAGTTGAATTAAATGAAACTGAGCAATTGAAAAGATTTGTTATATTTGTACTCTAATTTCGCGAAAAACTTTGTATATTACTTTATCTGTGTTTTATTAGTGTTTTCGATAACTTCTACGAATTCTTGAAAGACAAAAAGAAAACGAAAGGTAGAGTATGGCGAATGTAGCCAATTGCACGCGATCCTTTTTTCATCTCTTATTAAGAAAAGGCGATATTCTCAATGACTAGGTGTTAGGAATGAAGCGTGATGGCTTTTCCCACTACGTCTTCCCTGCTCTTAATTTCTGAAAGACAGCCAATAGGTAGGCCGCAAATCCCACTCTCCTTCCCATTGACGCCCTCCGTCCCTGGATATGAATCGTAGGTGATTCGATTACTTTTCTTTGAAGATAAATTTTCTTGCAACATGTTACATTTTTTAGATTTCGCTTATGCTCTACGGACGCGGAATATCGAATTTTTCGTACGCTTTTTGTGAAAGATAGTATACACAACTCTTTGGGGATCGACAGATTCACTATGAAAAAAAAGTTGACAGCACAAGACAGGTTTAATTAAACACTTGAAGAAATTACAAGAAGAAATGTACTGAAACATGAAAGAGCTCGAAGAAAGTGCAGATGAGGGAAAATTTCAAAAGGAAACAGAAATAGCAAAGTTGAATGCTATTTCATCTCCTTGAGCGAGCAAGGTGGAGTGGCGAGGACTTTGCAAGTGCTATTTCCTTTTTCTAGCAAACGGTGCAAAATCCGTTGAGTATATATGAGTAATTGGTAATTTCAAAGGTTGTGATAATTTTGTCGAGTTTTGCAATTGTTTAACGACTGGTTCGGTTTGTTTAATGTGAGAAGTATGACGCAAATATGACTCAATATATCACGACAGTGAGAGTTGGAAAGAACAAGAAAATGATTCCTTTTCAAGAAGTAGGAAGGGGATATGACCACCCGACAGCCTTGGAGGTGATATATCGTTTACGATGGTATATTCTAGGTAAGCATGCTATCGTAGCACTTTCCGATTGATGCAACGTCGAAAAAGATATCTCAGAAGAAATTCTTTTCGATGTTTGCGATTTTCAAAGTAGAAATACAGAGAGAAATATCGACGTTAATATTTCAAATGAAGATGGTCATGCTCAACAGGAGGTGGATGTTGAAATCAATGCGACTACTGAACCTCTTCTTGGTGCACCCAACCTTTAGACAGACTTTTATTTATGTATGTGACTTCTATGCAGATGATTTTTGGGACGCTGTCATTGACGATGATTTCAACGTGGCTCAACTGGAAACTGACACGGATGAGGGATACGATCATAATCATGGTAACTTTCTTTAAAAAAAAATATTCAACAATTTACAGAAAAACCCCGAGTTAATATAGCTTTGAAATTATATAATCCTCCAAATATCTAGAATTGCGTTAATAAATATTTACGTTTATATTATTATTATTATTATTATTATATTATTTATATTATATTATATTATATTATATTATTATATTATTATTATTGTTTAAAATATTATGAGACCAACGCTTGATAAGTCTTTCTAATCAGTTTAAAATGAAAGACGGTGAAGAGGAACAAAGGAGTGAGGAGAAAAATCCCCAAAAACCCGCTACAGTTATTCAAAGTGGAAGGTAGTAGATGGAAAAATTACAATTTTGATGAAAAATAGTGCTTTCTCTCTTCCTCTCTTCCTCTCACCTTTCTTCTTTCTACTCTCTCCTTTTTAATCACCAACCAATTGGTGAATTTCACAAATATAATCCAAGCATTCTTAAAGTTTGGACCCATATCTTTTAAATTCTTAAGGTTCCAAGCCCAAACCTGGACCCTTTAAGTTCTTAAGGAGCCGGGTCTGAACCTGAACCCTTATGAAATTATAGGGATGCGGACCCTTAAGGACCACTTCATACTAGGGTCAAACCTACAAGATTCCAATCCCTGATTAAAATAACCGTAGATTCACGAGAAATATTTAGATTTACGACAAAGTTTCACTTAGTTTACAAGAAAAATTAGATGCGTAATTTTTCTGCATCAAGGCCAAATAAATAAATTTTTAAATTCAAACATAATTGCTAATTAGAATCTATTTTGAAACTGTGATTTGAAATGAATGTTCTCTATTATTGACTTCATCACACTTCTTTACGGTAAAGTGTTCCACTATTAATCTAAACAGGTAGTAGAAAAATCAGTTTTTATATGGGTCAATTAGTTTCCAACGTAGTACGATGTAGAATAACACAGATTTTTTTACAGTGTGTAACCGGTTCATCGAGTAGATGCTTCAATTCTATAGGAAAAATTAGAAATACGTAGAATGCATATAGGAGAAATGTCTTTCCTACTGTTTTTTGTAGACTTAACACTCTGTTCTAGGGATTATAGAAACTTTCTTCTGGTATAAGTACAATTATTTAATTATATATTATTATTTTTCAATGAACTTAGTAACTTCGCAATTCAATATTCACAATAGTAATTCTTGGATTAGTGCCGCTATATCCTGGCTTGCGAAATTCGCAATTCAATATTCACAATAGTAATTCTTGGATTAGTGCCGCTATATCCTGGCTTGCGATCCTCTTATTATAAATATAAATATTATAATATGAAAATAGATTTAATGCTTTCACGATGATTCATTATAATAAATTTAAAGGAGGTTCTTCGGGTTTCAATCGTGTGTAAAACTATGACATAAAATATATAAAATAAAAAAATATGAGATTTTACAACTAAAAGTTTCTCCTTGCATTTCCTTTATGAATGTATCTTCGTAAAATCTCATTTCATATACACTGATAGAATTTTGTTTGCATTTTTAAAAGTATTTTTAATTTAATTGTGCTGTTTCAATTTTTTGTAACAATCTTGGTTAGATCTTGGTTAGATTGATCAAAAGGGGTCGATTTTTCCACCAACTGCAGCTTAGTTATTAGTTTGCATCGTGCATAATTAACTAAAAGTTTTACATTCAAAAAATTGTATTAATGGTTCAGCTGTAGAGAATCGTGTTTGGCAACGACTATGACAAAGCTCGTATTGATTGTGTGGTTTGGCCCTACTGGAACCTCCTTTCTTTCTTGTTGTGTCAAGACCGTAATCTCGCCGCTTCTTACGTTTATTTTCGTCCGGTATCTTGCTCTAGAAGTATATATTCCTCTAAGAATATCACTATTTTCCCATATTGCAAAAACGTCACCATTCGATGATGTTAAAACGATTTGTTCGAAGATTGGCATTAACTTGTAGACTTTATTTTCTATTCCTATTCGAAGTGGCGAATCGGGATGAAAAGTGTGTCTTCGAAATTCGAATCGTCGGTGCGGATTGCTATTTGGAATAAGCCGTATAAGTCCAAGTTGTCCAAGTCCATATCCAAGTACCTGAATATCAAGAGTTCTGCTAAGAGAAGGACCGTCAGGTGGGGACCTGGACCTGGCACGTAGAGGAGACTCGAGAGTCCTGCCAAGAGAAGGCCTGGCAGAGGGAGACCTGGACCTGACAGGAAGAGGAGGCTCGGGAGTCCTGCCAAGAGAAGGTCTGCCATGAGGAGACCTGCACATGATACGTAGAGGAGGCTCGGGCTCGGCAGGAGAGTGGGGTATCTGACGAGAGGAAGAAGGTGGGCCAAGACGTAGCTGCAAGTCGGGAATGTCAGGCCAATCGCCACTAGGGTTGCGGCCAGCCTGTGAACTTAATTCTGTAAAAAGAAATAAAGGCTTCATTTGTTTTAAGGACATACTTTTACGTTGGGATATCATGAATCACTTATGGCAGTCGATCCGATGTGGCAGTCGATCCGATATGGTAGTCGATCCGTAACTGTTTGGTTGTTATCCGATGTGTATTGAGTTATTCGAAATTAAGGAAAGAATAAAGATCATCAAGGTAAATGCACCTATTTGAGTCCGTGCTCCTATTTGCGTTCTAACCTGATTGAAGAATACTAATTTTAATGAATTTGTATACTTCTTGATTCATGAAGAGTATTTATTTTATTCTATTAACAATACTCTACATGCGCGTCCATTCAAATATGTGTTTTATCGAAATTTAGAAATATAACACGAATTTCATTTTTCATGTTGCACGCCGTAAGTGACCATTTGTGTTTACTAGTGCACAGAGAGCAAATTTCTAGTAGAGCGGACTCTGAAACGGACTGTCAATTTTGTCGTTATTGCGGATACGGAGAAATAATTACCAGGTAAGTCAAGTGTCGTGTGCAATCCAGATCAACAAGCTATTCAAAAATCTGATTTCATCACATGACTGGTCAGTGAATTATTTATTTCACACAATAGTAGCTAAGTAGTGCAACAACATTGTCGATATGCACTGTTTTGTCCTGCGGTACAGCCTATAAAGTGACATAAGTTTTATCGAAATAATTCGAGTCTGTCATAACCTTTGAAGAGCGGACGCAAATAGCGTCCTACAAATTCTGTCCCTATTTGCGTCCGAAGGATTTATTATCACGTGGACGCAAAACTTTGCAAATACCAGTTTGCATCTGGACGCAAATAGGGGCAACCCTCGGACACAAATACATCCAAAAACGAATCAGGCGGACGCAACGACGCACAATGACATCTTTGCGTGATTTTTGAATTTTCCGGTGCAATTTGTGCAAACAAAAAATGTTTTCTATAAAATTATATATATTCTTAGATCAGTAATAGTTTTTTAGCGAATCGAAATGTATTACACTTGTTTATTGGTCTTAATTTCTGCCGTAACCAATCAAATTGGCTCTAGTCCTTATACAACCTCAAGATTTTTGATTTTTGGTGAAAATTTCATTTTTTTTCGAAAAATGTAATTTTTCGAATTAAAATCAGGCAAAGATCACAACTAAATATGTTTTCGCAATGAATATTTAGACAAAACTACCGTTTTAAGTATTTTAAGTTGTTCACAACAATAATTATTGTTCTTCCGTCCACAAAGACGGTGAGAAACTTGTTCATTGAACATTTGATTTCCGTGTTAAAGAATTCAATGTGTTGACTGTGAAGCGCAACCCACCATTAAATGTCTTATAAATCCATATAGAATTTCTATAAGTATCTAATTGTTCATAATGGTTTCTATTGGTAGTGCCACTTAGAACAAATTTTTCACAATAAAAAATCTATAAGTACCCATATGGATTTCTTAGTGATCTATTCTATATGGATTTCCAATTAGAATTTCAGATGCTTTCTGAATGGATTTTCAAGAGCGTTCCTTTTGTTATAAGTATTTATATGGATTCCCATACAGGATTTTCCTGCCGACACACTAAGTTTCGAAGCATCTACATGAATTTATATGTATGCTCCCAAGATGTAATTTATATGGAATTACAAACAAGATTTGAAGTGGTTTCTATATGGATATACAAATAGGATTTTTTAACATCGTGCAAATTCCCTACTTCTATATGGTTTTTTAAGTAATCTCCTGACACGTAATCTATATGAAATTGCAAATAGGATTTGAAGCGGGTTCTATATGGATTTTATAAGTGGGACTTTTCTGATGACGCACTAAGTAACTACCTCTTTATGGATCTCTATGGATCCTCCCAATACGTATTCTATATGGAAATGCAAAAATAACTTGAAGTCGTTTCTATATGGATGTACAAATAGGATTTTTTCAACATCGTGCAAATCCCCTACTTCTATCTGCATTTATATGTATTCTCCTAACATGTAATCTATATGAAATTGCAAACAGGATTTGAAGTGGTTTCTATATTGATTTTATAAGTGGGACTTTTCAAGTTGTGACGTTAGCTACCAAGATGTCTGCACGCTGAGGGCGAAGCAACAATACTAATCCCATGGGATAAAACTT